>RCNN01000386.1:0-10833 GCA_003667245.1 Heterostelium multicystogenum
CTGAGGGTTTTCTCGCTGACCGCCAGTTTTCTGGCTCCACTTGCCCCAGGGTGGTTTGCTGCTCCGGGTGCAGGTTCAGGCTGCGGTAAATCTGCCGCAAGCGGCTGTCGGCGGGCAGCGGCAACATCAGGTCGACCTGGGGCGCGGCGGCCAGTTTGGTCCAGCACCACTTGGGCCAGCCGTCCATCCGGCCATCTCGGCGTATTCCACCGGCAATTCGCTGAAGCTGCGAAATCAAACTCGCGCAACAGGCTGCTCACCGCCAGCACCTGGCAGCGGTCGGCCGCCCAGGCGGTGACGCTGCAATCGAGGTACAGGCTGCGCATCTCGGTATGGGGCGAACTGAACACCCGGTGTGGCACCGGCCGGTATCCACACGGCCCGCTGGGGTGGCGCGACGAAGCGTCCTACGCTGGTCTGGATCTCCAGCACCCCGGATATTGCGTAGGACAACTGCACCCACGGTGACTATGGCGGCGGGTCAGCGCGCGGTTGGGCCAGCGATTCGGTGCGGCCATACACCGGCCTGGGCAGGCTGGAAAGCCCGGGCACGCTGCGGCGCACGGTTTTGTTCATGTCCTTTTGGCGGCATTTACTGGCTCATTGGCGTTAGTCGGTAACAAGCCGTTACGTTAGAGTCGCGACGATGCTCTTGGCAACCCCTGGAAGATTGGCCTATGACCCGCCCACGCTTTTTACCTGACAACTTCACCCTTACCCTGGTGGCCACGGTGATCCTCGCGTCCCTGCTGCCCGCCAGCGGCCAGACCGCCGTGGCCTTTGGCTGGGTGACCAACCTGGCCATCGCGCTGCTGTTTTTCCTGCACGGCGCGAAACTGTCGCGCCAGGCCATTGTTTGCCGGTGCGGGTCATTGGCGCCTGCACCTGCTGGTGTTCAGCCTGACCTTCGTGCTGTTTCCGTTGCTGGGCCTGGCGCTCAAGCCGGTGTTGTCGCCGCTGATCGTAAAGACCTGTAACATGGGGCATGCTCTATTTGTGTGCGTTGCCCGCCACCGTGCAGTCGGCGATTGCCTTTACCTCCCTGGCCCGGGGCAATATCCCGGCGGCGATTTTGCAGCGCGGCGGCGTCGAGCCTGTTCGGGATCTTCCTGACGCCATTGCTGGTGACGTTGCTGCTGAATGTGCATGGCGATGGCGGCTCCACCGTCGATGCGATCCTGAAAATCAGTGTTCAATTGTTGCTACCGTTCATCGCCGGGCAGATCGCCCGTCGCTGGATCGGCGAGTGGGTAGGGCGTAACAAATCCTGGCTGAAGTTCGTCGACCAGGGCTCGATTTTGCTGGTGGTCTACGGCGCCTTCAGCGAAGCGGTCAACGAGGGCATCTGGCACCAAATTCCGTTGTGGGAGCTGGGTGGCCTGGTGGTGGCGTGCTGTGTGTTGCTGGCGCTGGTGCTGGGTGGCGTCCACGGTGCTGGGCAAGGCTTTTGGCTTCAGCCAGGAAGACCGGATCACCATTCTGTTCTGCGGCTCGAAGAAAAGCCTGGCCACCGGTGTGCCGATGGCCCAGGTGTTGTTTGCCGGGGCGAGCATGGGGGTGCTGATCTTGCCGCTGATGCTGTTTCACCAGATCCAGTTGATGGTCTGCGCGGCGCTGGCCCAGCGCTATGCCAAGGCGTCCTGAGTCGATTCCCGAGCTGATGGGGCAAGTCGATCCCTGAATCGTCGTGTTACTATTTTTTGCGCGCGGCTCAAGGCCCGGCATCGGGCCGGCTTGATCTGCGCGCCAAACGAGTACGACGACCTGTCAATGAGCATTTCCGCCGCAACACCTCAAGCCAACTGGCAACCGGTCTTCGCTCTCGCGTTGGCCGCTTTCGTTTTCAATACCACCGAATTTGTACCGGTCGGCCTGCTGAGTGCCATCGGCGCGAGCTTCGACATGCCCATCGCCAGCGTCGGCCTGATGCTGACCATCTATGCGTGGATCGTGTCCCTGACCTCGCTGCCGGTGATGCTGCTGACCCGTAACGTCGAGCGGCGCAAGCTGCTGATCGTGCTGTTCGGCATGTTTATCGCCAGCCATATCCTGTCCAGCGTGGCCACCAGCTTTGGCATCCTGATGCTCAGCCGGGTCGGCATTGCCTGTCCCATGCGTTGTTCTGGTCGATTACTGCCTCCCTCGCGGTGCGTTTTGGCGCCGGAGGGCAAGCAGGTGCAGGCCCTTGGGTTGCTGGCTACCGGTACTTTCCCTGGCGATGGTTCTGGGTATTCCACTGGGCCGCTTGCTGGGCGAAGCCATGGCTGGCGCACCACCTTCCTGGTGATCGGCGCGTTTGCCGCCGGGCTGGTGTTCTGGCTGGCGCGCACCTTGCCGCTGCTGCCGAGCCAGAACTCCGGTTCGCTGCGCAGCTTGCCGCTGTTGTTCAAGCGCCCGGCGCTGGTGGCGTTGTATGTGCTGACGGCGATGGTGGTGACGGCGCAGTTCACTGCCTACAGTTATGTTGAGCCGTTTGTTGAAGGTGTTGCCGGTATGAGTGGCAATACGGTGACCCTGATCCTGCTGGTGTTTGGCGGCGCGGGGATCATTGGTTCGTTGTTGTTCAGCCTGGTGCCATCGCTTTAGGCCCCCATCGTTTCCTGATCAGCGCGGTGACCATCCTGGCGCTGTGCCTGGCGTTGTTGCTGCCGTTGAGTGGCGAGGTGTCGTACCTGGTGACCCTGAGTGTGTTCTGGGGCATGGCCATCATGGGTTTTGGCCTGGCGTTGCAATCGAAGGTGCTGGTGCTGGCGCCGGATGCCACGGATGTGGGCGATGGCGATGTTTTCCGGGATCTACAACATCGGTATTGCGGTGGGGCGTTGATGGGCAGTTGGGTGGGCAAGCCACTTTGGTTTTGCCTGGATCGGCGCGGCGGGCGGTTGCTGGCAGCGGTGGCGTTGATTGGGTATTGCCTGGCGATTTATCGGTTTGGCAGGGTGTGGCGCGTAAGCCCTCTGTAGGAGGTAATTTTCATGGCAGTTCGTTTGATTAAACCGGCGGTATTCGCAGTGCTCGCCGGGTTTTCTGTGTTTGTGGCTCAGCCCTGTGAGCCTGGCGGCCAGTTTTGACTGTGACCGGGCGAAGGCGGCTGACGAGAAAACCATCTGTGCCACGCGCTCCCTGAATGATCAGGACGTGACCATGGCGCTGCTCTATGACCTCAATCGGCACTTCATGGCCATGGGCGGGCGCGGTTCGTTGATGGATGATCAGGCTGTGTGGCTCAAGCAACGGCATACGTGCGGCGCCCAAGTCAGTTGCCTGAGCAAAGCCTATACGCAGCGGATTGCGATGTGCGTAGCTTTATTGATGAGCGGGTGATGACGAAGGGGCCGTTCTGAATAACGGGCATAAACGTACAACGCCGGCTAAAGTCAGTTTTCTCAACAGAGTCTGAAAGCACATCAACACACCGCAGCAGGTTTGCCATGGACGAAAAACCAAACGCGTTACACATAGCGGAAATTCCCTACGAGACCGGTGAGGTTCGATTCAGGTATTCGCGTTACCTGTCCGAGGACGGCACGCAATGGATTCGACATGGGCTTTTTCGCGCCTACCACCCAAACGGCAACCTGGCTTCCGAGGGGAATTACGTGGATGGCGCCGAACACGGCGACTGGCGGGACTACCACGACAATGGACAGGTGGCGGCGCAGGGCGTTTATGAGCGTGGCCAGGAAGTTGGGCTGTGGTCGTTCTGGGATGCAGATGGATCTCTGGAGGAGTCCTCATGACCACTGAGCTTGCAGCGTCGCTGCACGAAGAGATCCAGTCGTTATGCAGTGCAGGTGATCAATTGGCCGATGACGGCCGTTATGAAGAGGCCATCGAGCAATACAACAAGGCCTGGATCTTGATCCCCGAGCCGAAAAATGATTGGGAAGCCTCCACCTGGGTATTGGCTGCCATCGCTGATGCATGCTTTGTATCCGGATTCAACGGCTCAGCCCGGGATGCCTTGGACTATGCGATGACCTGTCCGGGCGGTCTCGGAAATCCGTTTTTACATCTGCGCCTGGGGCAGGTTTTGCTGGATCAAGGCCACGATGATCAGGCCGCCGATGAATTTGATGCGGGCATACATGGGCGCAGGGGCCGAGATCTTTGACAACGAGGATGGGCGTTATCTGCGCTTTCTTGGCACGCGAGCAAATCTCTAGACGCGAGGGCGGGTGTTTGATGTCCACGTTGGCAATGATCCGGCAGCAATGTTTGCTTTTGAATGGCGCGCGCCGTTGAGCCTGGGTTTCTTGATGAGGTGCAGAGCCACCGTGGCCTGGAGCTTGCGGATGATTTTCGTGAGGCTGCCGAGTTCTTCGATGGCTCTGGAATCTACGTTTTGCCCTTGCACGCAATAGGGTGGGCGCCTGCGCCGAATGTCCTGGACGAAACCAGAAGTCTTCGAGAGCGTGCCGGGCTTGCGCGGCAGTTTTTGGTATTAGCCCAGCCGCCGGCCAGTTTTGATCGTGATGGATTGCTCGGGCGGAGGCGGTCGGGTGATTTGGTGTGATGACGTGGATGTGTGCCGCCTGGGTAGGGAGGCCTTGTTGACTGCGCCGGATTCATGGCCGACGTATACCGCGTTTCTTGAATACCTGATCAGTGAAGAGCAGCAAGATCGTGTGAATCTGCCCGACGATAAAGCTTGATGCTACAAGCCTGGCTGAAGTCCGGCGCGAGGGTGACGCGGAGCGTCACGGTATGCATTCCCACGCAGAGCGTGGGAACGATCAAATGCTCAAAATTTGTTATGGGCTGTCCCAACCATAGTGAAAAATTGTTGGCTCACGACATTCTCCCTAATATCAGAATGTTCGATCCTACAGATCTTGTAATAGTTTTTGCATTGTAGGAAATTCTTGTTTCGCCTGTACGATTCAAGTCCTTTTTCCACAACAGGACCTACATGAACACCCTCTCGGAGCCTCCCAGTCGTCTTTCCCCAAGACATGCACTGTCGCTGTTCCCGCTGATCGCCTGCCTCCGGGCCAAGCATCCCGTCTTCCGATTGCCTACCCTTACCCGGTCCCTCGACCGTGCGTTGCCGTGCCCGGCATTCTGAAAAACTTGAAGAGATACTGAAAAATGGAATGGTTAGCGGATCCAACGGCCTGGCTCGGCCTGTTGACTTTGATTGTGCTGGAGCTGGTGCTGGGCATCGACAACCTGGTGTTTATCGCGATCCTGGCGGACAAGCTGCCGCCGGAGCAGCGTGACCGTGCGCGTCTGATCGTTTGTCCCTGGCGTTGCTGATGCGTCTGGGCCTGTTGGCAAAGTATTTCCTGGTTGGTGACCCTGACCCAACCGCTGTTCGAGGTGTTCGACAAGAGTTTCTCGGGCCGTGACTTGATCATGCTGTTTGGTGGTGTGTTCCTGTTGTTCAAGGCCACCATGGAATTGCATGAGCGCCTTGAGGGGCATGTGGCTCAGCGCACTGGCAACGTGGCCTATGCGATGTTCTGGCCGATCGTTGCGCAGATTGTGGTGCTGGATGCGGTGTTCTCCCTCGATGCGGTGATTACCGCCGTGGGCATGGTGGATGAGCTGGCGGTGATGATGATCGCAGTGATCATTTCCATCGGCCTGATGATCGTTGCCAGCAAGCCGCTGACCCGTTTCGTCAACGCCCACCCGACGGTGATCATGCTGTGCCTGGGCTTCCTGATGATGATCGGTTTTGCCCTGACGGCCGAAGGCCTGGGCTTCCACATTCCCAAAGGCTATCTGTACGCGGCCATCGGCTTCTCGATCCTGATCGAGCTGTTCAACCAGATCGCCCGGTCGCGCCGCAAGAAGTCGGCCCAGGGCACGCTGCCGAGGCGTGAGCGTACGGCCCACGCGGTGATGCGTTTGCTCGGCGGGCGGAATCTGGCAGTGGAGGAGGTGGGTGAAGAGGTCGCCGACCTGCTGGATAACCCTGATGCCAACGGCGGGCCGCTGTTCGACCGGCGCGAGCGGGTGATGATCAGTGGCGTGCTGCAACTGGCTGAACGCCCGATCCGTACGCTGATGACGCCTCGGGCGAAGGTGGACTCTATAGATCTGTCGGACGATCCCGACACTATCCGCCTGAAACTGATGCATTCGTCTTACTCGCGCCTGCCCTTGATCCGCAACGGTAATGTCGACGAGCCATTGGGCTTTGTGCACAAGAAGGAGTTGCTCAAGGAATACCTGGCCGGTAACGAGCCGAACCTGGAGCACCTGGCGCGCCGGGCGGTCAACTTGCTGGAGAGCTTTTCGATTCTCAATGCCTTGAGCAGATGCGTGAGGAGTCGACTCACATTGCCTTCGTGATCAACGAATTTGGCGACTTTATCGGGGTGTTGAGCATGACCGACACATCCTCGAGTCCATCGCCGGTGAGTTGCCGGATGCGAGTGAGGTCGAAGGCCCGGATATCGTCGAGGAGGAGGGTGGTTTTCGCGTCAATGGCGCCTTGAACCTCAACCTGATCCGCCAGCGCACCGGCTTCAAGGCTGTGGCGACGGAGGATTACCAGACCCTGGCCGGGCTGGTGATGAGCCTGCTGGATCGACTGCCGGTGGTCGGTGACAGCCTGGAACATGAAGGCTGGCGCCTGACCGTGGCGGCGGTGGAGGAGCGGCGGGTCACGCAGGTGTTGCTGGCCCCTCTTTAACGGGTGAATTTCATTCGACGCTGGGCTGGCCTTTGGATAGCATCGCCGCTCACTGAACCGTTAAGGAAGGGTTACCCGAATGACTTTGGACGTGCTTAAGATTTCTGCATTCTGTGACGGCAACCAGGGCGGTAACCCTGCAGGTGTTTGGATCGGTGACAGCCTGCCGGAAGCTGTAGAAATGCAGCGTATCGCCCACGAAGTCGGGTTTTCGGAAACCGTATTTGCCTGCCCGCAGGATGACGGCTGGCGCGTGCGGTACTTCGCGCCGGAGTCCGAAGTTGCGTTTTGCGGGCATGCCACCATCGCCCTCGGTGCGGCCTTGAGCCTGGCGCTGGGCGATGGCGAATTCCACCTGGCGTTGAACAATGGCGATATCTCGGTCAGCGGTCGCAGCGAAGGCGACCTGATCGAGGCCGCGCTGCAATCCCCGCCAACCCGCAGCGCACCGGCCAACGATGCCCTGGTGGACGCGGGCCTGACCTTGTTCGGTTACACCCGCAATGACCTGGACCCGAGCATTCCGCCGGCGATCATCCATGCCGGCATTTCCCACCTGGTGCTGGCGCTCGACAGCCGCGCCAAACTCAGCCAGATGCACTATGAACTGGAAGCCGGTCCGCCGCTACATGACCGACGCCGGTTTGGGCACCGTGGTGCTGGTGTTTGCCGAAAGCTCGACACTGTTTCACACCCGCAAACCCGTTTGCGGTGGGCGGCGTGTACGAAGACCCGGCCACCGGTGCCGCGACCGCTGCCTTTGGCCGGCTACCTGCGGGACCTGGGCTGGCCGCACAACGGGCGCATCGACATCATCCAAGGCGAGGACATGGGCAGCCGTTCGCGCCTGCAGGCGCAGATCACCGATGAGAAGGGTGCCTCGATTCGGGTTTCGGGGACGGCGCGGTTGATGTTGGAGGACTGATTCTGGTCCCTGGTGAACGTCTCCCTCAGCGTTTTTTCGTCGAAACCCCTCCAGCTTATTGATCATCTTGCCATTCTGGAAAACCAGCAGGGTAGGCGTGCCGGTAACCTCGGATGCCTCGGGGTTCGGGCAGTGTCGAGCACCAGGCTTTTCACGGAGCTGGCGTATTTCCCGGCGATCCGTTCAAACAGTGGCCCGGCTTCCCCGCAGGCCGGGCAGTGCTGCGAAACAAACAGCATGAACACCGTTTCTATGCGTCTTGAGCAACTGCTGATACTGCTCGGCATCGGCAATCACCGCCGTTGCAATTCCCATGATGATCTCCTTGAGCGAAAGGCCTGGCCCACGCTAATCCCGGCGATCAAAACCGTCTACTGTCAAAAACTAACAGGTACCCACCTCCAAGTAGCCCATTGTGGCGAGGGAGCTTGCTCCCGCTGGGCTGCGCAGCAGCCCCAAAGCCTTCAGCGCTCCGCCCGCTCCGAGCCTTCTTCGCCAGCCCCACGCACTGCTTATAGTCACCCTGATCCTTGGCATCCTTGGCCCGACGATACCCATGATGATTCTGCGTGGTGTAGTTCGTACTGAACGCCGCCTTCAGCCTGACCAGCTCGGCCTTGCATTCGCGCCGGTCATCCTTGGCGAACACCTGGGTGGCAAACGCCAGCGACAACAACATAAGGACAAAGACTGATCTTCATCTGAACGCGTTCCTTGGGGGGGTCGATCATCTGCCAAGACTAGCCCAGCCACGGAATTCTTCCATCCGGCCACCGCACCGCTTTCGTGCACGGTAACGACCCGCCCCCGCACCCAAATGTGGCCTGTCACCCCGGTGTGTAGCCAACGGTAGCAATCTGATTGCAGCGGCTGACCCAGTGCCTTATCGCTGATAAAAATCTATCCATTTGATTTAAAAAGAAATTAATCCCGCAATATTTTTCTGTTACTGCGTGTGGCACACTTTCTGCTGTCTATTCCGTTGTTACATACTAAGTTCCGGTATATAGCGGAATACACAATTCCTGGAGTGCTTGTCATGCATCACCGACCTTCCGTGTTCAAAGCGTGTGTTTTTCTCTTCGCCGCATCGGCTTCCCTCGCCAGCGTAGTGCAGGCGGCGGACAGCAAGCTCGATACAGTGCTCAAGCGTGGGCACCTGATCGTGGGTACAGGCAGTACCAATGCGCCGTGGCACTTCCAGGGAGCGGATGGCAAGTTGCAGGGTTTTGACATCGACATCGGCCACATCGTGGCCAAGGGTCTGTTCAATGACCCGAGCAAAGTCGAATACGTGGTGCAGTCTTCCGATGCCCGCATTCCAACCTGTTGACCGACAAGGTCGACATGAGCTGCCAGTTCATCACCGTTACCGCCAGCCGCGCGCGCAGCAAGTGGCCTTCACCCTGCCGTACTACCGCGAAGGCGTGGGCCTGCTGCTGCCCAACCAAGCGCAAATACAAAGAGATCGAAGACCTGCAGGCCGCTGGCGACAGCGTCACCGTGGCCGTGCTGCAGAACGTCTACGCCGAAGAACTGGTGCACCAGGCATTGCCCAAAGCCAAGGTCGACCAGTACGACAGCGTCGACCTGATGTACCAGGCCGTGAACTCCGGGCGTGCCGGACACCCGCTGCCACCGACCAGTCCTCGGTCAAGTACCTGATGGTGCAAAACCCGGGCCGCTACCGCAGCCCGAGCTACGCCTGGAGCCCGCAAACCTATGCGTGCGCGGTCAAGCGTGGCGACCAGGACTGGCTGAACTTCGTCAACACCGCCCCTGCATGAAGCCATGACCGGTGTGGAATTCCCAATGTACAAGGCCTCGTTCAAGCAATGGTTCGGTGTGGACCTGCCGGAGCCTGCGATCGGTTTCCCGGTTGAGTTCAAGTAATTCGTAAACCCTGGGGCGTCGCTGACGGCGCCCCAATCAGGTACTGCCGACCATGAACTATCAGTTGAAACTTTGCCGCTGTGTGGCGCGATTTCCCCAGCTTGCTGGCGGGGCTTCGGCCTCGGCCTTGAACTGGCACTGCTGTCCATCGCCATCGGTTGCGTGATCGGCCTGTTGATGGCGTTTGCGATGCTGTCCAAACACCGTGCGCTGCGCATCGTGGCCTCGGTGTATGTGACGGTGATCCGCAACACCCCGATCCTGGTGCTGATCCTGTTGATCTACTTCGCCTTGCCAGCCTGGGTATCCGGCTGGACAAGATCCCTTCGTTCATCATCACCCTGTCGTTGTACGCCGGTGCCTACCTCACCGAAGTCTTCCGCGCAGGCCTGCTGAACATTCCCAAGGGGTTGCGTGAAGCGGGCCTGGCCATTGGCCTGGGCGAAATGGCGTATCCGCGCGTACATCACCGTGCCGGTGATGCTGCGCAACGTGCTGCCGGCGCTGTCGAACAACTTCATTTCGCTGTTCAAGGACACCTCCCTCGCGGCCGCCATCGCCGTGCCGGAGCTGACCTATTACGCCCGCAAGATCAACGTCGAAAGCTACCGGGTGATTGAAACCTGGATGGTCACGACCGCGCTCTACGTGGCTGCCTGTTACCTCATTGCCATGCTGCTCCGTTACCTGGAACAGCGTTTGGCAATTCGCCGCTAAGGAGCGCCCATGTACGAATCCCCCAGCTGGCTGCATGAGTTGTGGATCGCCGGGAAACCCTCTGGGCGGGGTTCCAGACCAGCGTCTACTGCTCGGCCCTGGCCATTATCTTCGGCACCCTGATCGGCATCGTCGCCGGCTTGGTACTGACCTACGGCAAATTCTGGATGCGCGCACCGTTTCGCCTGTACGTCGACCCTGATCCGCGGTACGCCGATATTTGTGCTGGTATTGCGTGCTTCTACATGCTGCCGGCGCTTGGCTGGCAGATCACTGCGTTCCAGGCCGGTGCCGTGGGCCTGACGCTGTTCTGCGGCTCTTCACGTTTCGGAAATCGTGCGCGGTGGCATTGCAGGCCATTCCCAAGGGGCAACTGGAAGCGGGCAAGGCCATCGGCCTGCCCTTCTATCCAATCCCTGGGCTACGTGCTGTTACCCCCAGGCGCTGCGGCAGATCCTGCCGACCTGGGTCAACTCGTCCACCGAAATCGTCAAGGCTTCCACCTTGCTGTCGGTGATCGGTGTGGCCGAGCTGCTCCTCAGCACCCAACAGGTCATCGCCCGGACGTTCATGACCCTGGAGTTCTACCTGTTTGCAGGCTTTATGTTTTTTGGTCATCAACTACGCCATCGAATTGTTGGGGCGTTACATT
>RCNN01000387.1:0-14080 GCA_003667245.1 Heterostelium multicystogenum
AGAGATAAGAGGGGAAGAAAATCGATTGCAAGAAGAGGCTCTACCAAAGGGTATATTAGATTCAATCGCCGCCGATCAACTCTGAGTCTACAACTAATTCGGTGTTGTTTAACTCACTGGACTTTGGTAGCTTCTTTGGCTCGATCAAACTTGACACTTCACCAAGTATCCCAACTACCCACCCTTTCCATATCGCCTCTTCACACACTACTGCACCAACATGCAACTGCTAGCACTGCATCTGTAGTACCACCTTCGCCTAGATATACACAGCACCCAACAAAGACAAAGATAAGCAACATGAGAAGTCATCAACGAATAGCAATAGCCAAAGAGAAGGACAAGGAAAAAGATAAGGAAAAAATAGAGAAAGAAAAGGATAAAAGAAAGACAAGTTGCATGAGAAAGAAAAAGAGAGGGAAAAAGATACCAAAGAAACGAAGGAAACCAAAGAGACAAAAGAAAAGGAGAAAGGTAGAGAAGTCAAAAGAGAAAGACAAAAGATAAAGATAAATCATTGATCATAAGGAAAGTAATCATGTCAAAACAGAAAAAGATACCAATAGTACTAGTAGTAAAGATGTAACTTCAACGACTCAATCAGCATCTTCAGCCTCAACGCCAAATCAAATCCAATCGAGTAGTAATAGTGTTGTATCAGAGAAAGCAACGACAGTTGCATTAAGCTCACTGAAATCAGAGAAACACAAGAAAATAACATTAGTGGAAAAAGAAACTCGTGATTCAACATCTACAACAACGACAACAACATCGCCAGCAAGTAATATTTCACCAAGCAGTTCACCATCTTTATCAAATAGTTCTACTTTATCATCATTGCCATCGTCAAACAACAGCAAATCAAACAAGCATCCTCTCAACCACCCTCAAATTCAACTACACCAAATCATCATGGCGTAGGATATAACAACAAAGAGTTACCGAAATTACTTTTAGAAACAGATTTAATGCTCTCCTCTAAAGCTGCTGCCCAACACTCCAGTAGCCAATCGCAATCAACAGTCAGTGGTTCTGAATCGACCGCTACAACTACAACCACCACAACAACAACGACATCATCTTCAAACCTTAAGACTGAAACAAAAAGAATCATCTTCATCGAAATCAAACGCCAGTTGTAGAATCAGCTGAATCACCAAGAATCAAAACCAACTCGAAAGTCAAAGGCAGCCACCCCAACTCCCACTCCTGCACCAAAATCGAAAAAGCAACAACAGAAAGAACACAAAGAGCAGCAACTGAAGGAACAAAAAGAACAAAAAGCAGCAGCCGCAGCAGCAGCAGCTACCGAGGAAGACTCCCCAGATCAACAGGACGAAGACGACGACAACAGCGAGTCAACTATTCGTTGTATTTGCAACAATAATATAGATCAGGGTTTGATGATCCAGTGTGAAAAATGTGACGTGTGGCAGCATTCCATTTGCTTTGGTATTAAGCAAGCACAGTCTGTGCCAAAGCACTACTACTGTGAGTTGTGCATGCCTCGAACCATCAACTGTGTCTGCCAAAAGAAAGATGCAGTAGGCAAGATAACAGAGTGTTTAATGTGCAAAACTTGGTCTCATATTTCATGTCTCCCCAAATCATTCCAGATCCCTTTATATGCTCAAGTTGCGAGAAGCTCGACAATCTTGAATCCAATATCGAGTATGAAGAGAAGGAAGGAGCAACTAGCGGAACAACGACCAAGCGAGCCAAACGTCGTTCTACAGGATATGGAACCAAACGTAAGAAGCCACCAAAGAAACAGACCACACCCAAAGCTGGTGGTTCGACAGCTGGCGATAAAGATATTACAAAATCGACAGATTCATCCGCTAATGGTACAGAGGCAAAGGACGATGATGCAGTAATGACCGACGACGCAGATCTATCAGGAGGCAACACACCAGTTCTCGCAGACTCCGCATCTTCCTCACCACTCTTGAAAGCATTAGATATCAAAGCATTGCAAAAGAATTTCACATTTATCGAAGACGTTCTCCCAATTGAAATCATCAAAAAGTCATTCAATTCCATTCTATATCCAAAGGAATCCGATCTATTTATTAGCTCCCTCGAGTTATTTTCATTTTTAGAGTCATTGGTTTTAAGAGAAAGTTTTTCAGTATGTAGAATCAATCAATTAATATCTATCTGATGAGAATCTCGACTTACATGTGTCTCTATCTATTTAGGATGATCATAATCTGAGGAAATCAAGAAAAGAGCACGCAAAAGGTCTGAAGAAATGTATCAACAATTTCGATGTTAACGACAGCATTTTGTTTCAAAAGTATTGTTTGATTTATGCTAAGAATACAACCCAGAGGGATGCTATCAAGAAGGCTATGGCATTGCTGTTGGATTTGTCTGAGGATACAGTTATTGCCTATATGATTCAATATGCTCAAGAATTGCTTTCTTTGAGCAACTGCGCAAAGTCCGAACCTAATACTTCCGAAGCAAGTGTACCACTGAAGCAGATCACAACTAACCTGTATAATTCAAAGTTTGTTATCGACAATCGAGATCAGCCTTTCTACAGGCACTCAGTTTTGAAAATCAAGTTGCCACATCCTCCCAAAGCATTCCTATCACCTTCACTCAAAATCATTACTTCACCACTAAAATCACCACTACAGCACCAACAACAGCCACCCATTCCTAGAATCCTGGCTACAGTCGACATTGAGCCAAACCATCTCATTGATGAGTACACCGGTGTTGTATGTGACGCCACACAGATACTAGAGGACAGCGTCGATCCAAACTACTACCTCCTCAATCCAATTTCATCGTTTATACTATTTTTCCAATCTCCCAAGAGTCACGATAGCAGTTTTTTGTATAGATGCACGACAACAAGGATCGATTCTCCGATATATTCGTAGATCTTGCTCACCAAACTCTCGAATCCAATATACAATGATTAGTGGTGAAGTTAGAGCAGCACTATTTTCAAGGTCACCTCTCGAGTCGCAACAGGAGATCACTATTCCTTTCGATTATCCATATCAAGTTCTCAAAAACAGTGTTTCATGTGCATGCGGTACCTATTGTTGTCCGGTTCAGAGTTGGTTCAATGAAAGAGCTTCATTGGCCATTACTTTGTTGGAGTCATTGGGTATGCCAGTAGACGAAAAGATCAAGAAGCGTGAAGCTTTACTCAAGGAACAGCTACTAGCAACCGAATCAAACCTTTTCATTTCAACAAAGAAGAGACATATCGATGAAATGATGGATCAATCAAAGAAGGCTAAGAGAAGAATGGATGATCTCTCACCACTGGTCAAAGAGGAACACTATTCAAATGAAGATGGTATGGACATTTCTCCATCCAAATCGTCACCTCTCAAACGCGAAGAAGATGGATCAATTTCTTCAACTCCATCTAAGTTTGCAGGAAAGAAAGCATGGCTTGCCGAATTCAAACAGAAAGAGCAACGTGAGGCTGAGCTCCCAGCTCCAACAGCCAAAGAACAAACTACATCAACTTCACCTGCTCCAATGAATGGATCGAGTACCCAAAGTGGTGAAAAGTCAGTCTCCAAAGAAAAAGAAAAATCAGAGTCAACCTCTGCAAATAGCAACAGTAATTTAGAGGAAGAGGAAGGTTCATTGCCTGATCAACTCTCAGACAATCCTCACAGCGGAAGAAAGAAACAATGACAGAAACGACTATTACGATAGAGACAGAGATAGAGATAGAGACAGAGATAGAGATAGAGACAGAGATAGAGACGACTTTAAGAGTGGAGGATTGTCACGTTCGGTAAACTACACCCCCTCATCACCAAGCCAATCACCTTTGATGCGTGGTGGATTGACTTCTTCTCTAGGCAACTTTCGCGATCCAATCGATCAACCCTATAGACTTTCTCGTGAGCGCAGCGAAAGCCGTGACCGTGATCGTGAATGGGACCGCGAAGGCAGACGTGATAAACCCGAGTTTATGCGAGACAGAATCGACCGTGAGCGTGATTTTAGTAGAAGTGGCGGAAATTGGTCGAATATTTACCATGATCGTGAAGGTTACGAAGGTAGCGGTCCAATGAGAGGTGAGAGAAGATTCCCTCGTTACCGTGGTGTAGGTGGAGACAGATCACCTCCAGACCACTGGGACTCTTCCTTTAGAAAGTCATCCGGTTGGGACATTGGCAACAGACACCGTGGAGACCATCCCTATGAAAGAAATCAATATCGTGGACAATCCTCAAGCTATGAACGTGGTGGCAGTGAAATGAGATCTGGATGGGACAGACGACCACAAGGTGGATACCCACACCGCAATGGATTCTCTCCACCCCTTTCACATCACGGTGGATATCCAGACCAAGAGCCCTATGACAGCCCCTTCAAATCATCTGGTGCACCGAAATCCCCGACCCTCAACGAAACTCCAAGCAAATACTCTGGTGGTGGATTGGTACGTGGTGGAATTTCACAACAACCTCCTTCGCCGCCAAACCACTACAATGGTCCATTAGATTCAGAAGATGGTGATTGGAATAGAAGAAATTATATGGTATGTTTATCAATCACAATATCAGAATTCATCTAGTTCATTATGCTAACAATCTCCTCCTTACCAAATATAGAAACGAAGAGTTTGATCAAAACAAACCATTATTTTTGAATGTTGTACATATTTATTTTAACAGGAGTGCATACCTTTGTTCAATTTTCTTATTATAATAAATCTAACAAACAATGTCTGTTGTTACTTACTATAATATTAATAAAATAATAAACAAAAAAAAAAACAACCAAAGAGATAGACTAGTTTTGATAGATTAATATGATATTATCACGAAATTATTTCACAACATGTTTTTAATCAATTTAACAATAATTATATCACATTCATCTAACTTTAAGTTAACTTTAATGAATTCATCGGAATAATTCTCTTAATGTTCGATCAACAAACATAATATTTGGTCATTTGAATATATCTAGATCCTTAACCCTTTTAAAAAAAGTAGAAGATTCTAATTTAAATGATCAGATAAGTATTATTAATTAATACCCCTATTCAATATTAAGGTATTCAAATAAATATCTGTACAGATTTTAGTTATAAAGAGATCAATACTCGAATTTGAGATCATAAAAGTGTCGTTAAGTTAACAAGAGTCTAATAATAATAACGATGAATTCAAGATAAGTCCGGGTCTCTCGTTAATTCACAACAATGGTTTCAAAAGAACTAAAACTTGTAGTTCTTCTATAACTATCTAATAGATTACAATAGTAGAAAAAAGTTTAGTTTTTTTAAATAAATAAATTCATTTATTTTAATTTGATAAGTATTATGTATAAAATGTTTTTTTTTAATTTCTTTTTTTTATTCATTTAATATTGTGTCATTCTATAAAAACCTATGAAGTTGCACAAACTAAAATTGTTTATATTTGTGCATTGGTCCAATGATGATTTTTAGTAACTAAAAATGATCTTTACCATATATGGCAATTTAATTTATTAATTTATAAATATTTTTGATAATTTTTTATATGTTAATGGAAATTCATTCTACATTTATAAGTTAACAATAACTATGGAGTATTTTGATTTTTTAGTCCATAACAATTAAATACTTTAAATATTAAAACTTTACTATCAATATATTTATTTATTAAACATCAAGTTAGAATTAAGAATAAATAGAAAAATGAAAGTTATTTGCCCATCAGGAGAAACTATTGAAGTTGAAGTATCTGGAAATAATAGTATTCTGGAGCTTAAAGAAAAGATTCATAATGCAACTGGAACTCCATCTGTACATCAGAAGGTAATTATTCCTCTATTTTTAATATAATATCAAATGGATTGATTCCTAATACATTTTTTAGATAAAAATAAATGGAAAAGGAACTTTATCCAATAGAAAAGATTGTAGAACAATTTCGGATTTACACTTAGATAACAACTCAACTGTAGGTTAATAACCATTCGTTATAAATATGATTGTTGTTAACTTATAAATTTGTTTTTAGGTTTCATTGGTATACACAATGGCAGGTGGATGCGGATGTGGATGTGATATTTGCGGATGTGGAGGTGGATGTAGAGTAAGTAAACATTAACTTCAAAAAATATCAAGATTGGGTAAACTAATATTAGGAAACTGAATAACCTACTAGTGTACAATATTGTAATTTTATCTCCCTAATTAATTGTAAATAAACTATTTTCTTCCTTTACTAGGATTCAATGAAAAGTCAAAGAAATCCAATAAACAAAAGACTTTCACATATAATATTGTAATTGTAAATAATCAAATAAATTCAATTTATTAAATGACTTTTTTCAAGAAGTTCAATTCCCAATATTTGTTTCAAGCTTTCGAAATTGTCCCAATGCATATATTATGTATAGAAATAAATGCAATGAACCTCTAAAAAAACTAATAAAATATGTTCCGAAAACTTTGTTATAACAAAGTTATGATTGATGTTTTATTTCGATGGTTCCATATTTTACAAAATGAAATAAATATTTTTGTATTATTGACAAGATCAAATGTCATTGAAAACTATCTGGTTAATCAAACAATCCATCTCACATTTCTTCATTCATATTCGTCTTTCCATTAAGCTCACAAATCTCATTTACCTTTGTGGTATGTCTTTGTAAAAACTTTTATTTGAATTGTCTGCTTTATTTTATACAAAATATAATAAAAACACAGAATGAAAAAAAATAATATTCTAATATTATTTTTCTCCTATTTAAACAATTAGTATTTGGTGATAAGTTTCTTTGGAATAGAATCTTTAACAGTTTACTATATATTAGTGGAATTATTGAAACTTAAACTTGGACTAAAAGTCAGAAGCAGCAGGAGTTTCCAAATGATGTAAAAATTGGACCTGAGAAAGGTATTAAATGATATTTAATTTTAAATTTATCAAATAGCTTCCATTCATATTAAATATCTATAATCAATTGTCACTTTACATTTGATTACTATAGGTTGTGTTGATTCGATTGATTAGATTTAAAAGATTCCATGGAATGAATAAATATTCTTTCATACCAACCAAACAACTCAATCTATTATTATCTTTGTATCATAACCTATAGAACCACTGATATTTATAATTGACTTATAAGACCTTGGTTTAAATATCATTCTTTATTTTAAAACCAAAAATATCTATGTCGTAATAGATAAAAACAACACCATTTTTAAAATAATATCTTTAGATTTTTAGGTTTTATTGTTGGGGCACTTCATCTTTTTCATGACTGGCATTCGTTATCTTTCATCGATCCATTACCAAGGAATGAGAAAAAAAGGTGAAGCAAACAACTGAGATCTACTACTCTACTACAAATTTGCATTGATAAATACATCAATCAATCAATCAATTGTTGTCTAAAACTAATTGTATTAGTAGATAAAATTATACACAACATATTAGATATATAGAAAATGAATACCTTTTCAATTGGTTTGGTGTTGACTTTGATTGTGGCTTTGTGCTACTCTCAAGATAATTACTATGTCATAGAGACAATGAGTGGAAATAACTGCGACGGCACACTCCTGAGCTCGATCTATCGTTTAACCAACTCTTGCTACAATGGAAAGATCTACACATGTGACTCGGATGTAGTTACTATCACTGGTTGGAATGGTAATGACTGCACTGGTGAACCAGCATCCTATACCAAGGGAGAATTGGGATGTAACGGACCTATTCGTACGTCCTGCCAAAGTCAAGTAGATACCTATTCGGAATCAGTTACAATGTTTGAGTTTTCCAACTCATCGACATGCGCAGGACTACCAGAGTATGCATTGACCGTGACAACCGGAGTCTGTGACAATGGTGTAATCAATACCTGCACATCGACAACACTCACAATGAAATCCTACGAAAACACCCAATGCACTGGTCAACCAAAAAACAATGACAAGAGAGCTAACACCACAATGCACTGCAATTAACGGTAATGCTTCATTTGTCAGTAGTTGTAATTTCTAATCATCATCATAATCTCAAATTAAAATAAACAACAAGCATGTTTAAATTACTTTTCTTTAAAACCTTAATAATAATCATCTATTCTTCTAGGTTATCAAACCTACTACTACACTACTATAACATGTTACCAAATAAAGACATTTTAAATGTGTAAACAAACAACAATGTGATGTTTAATTACTGCAATATCTTAGAAGGTGACACAAATAATCATAGCTCATTATTAACCATCAAGTTATAATTTAAATGATTTTTCTACAAAATTTTGTTTATAAGACTAGAATTCACTTAAAGATTGAAAAAAAACAAAAACAAATAAATTAATTGAAACGACATCTTAATAAAAACAAAAACCCAAAAACACACAACCATAAAAACTAAAACCAAACAACACCAACACCATCATCATCAAACTCAACATCATCACACATATGACTTTTATATTCAATCGTTTTATTTTAAATTAATCATATCAAAACCAGTCAATCATATATATTATTATCTTGTAAATTTATTATTATTGCTATTACTATTGTATATCACAATCATATTTTTTATATTATTACTTGCTTAATCTAATTTTAGCCGAAGAAAGAAAGAAAGATAGAAGATTGGAGTTGTATATAATAAGGAATCTCTTCTAAAATTAAATGTCAGATCAACATCAGCAGCAACAGCCAGCACCAACAGCAGGCAACACAACATGATTACAAAGAGATGGTTGCAACAGGTACAGTCGAGAAGTTGATCTTGAGTCCTACATCACTTTTGGATAGACCAAGCCAACTTCCTCCGAAATCACAAGAAGAAAATACTTAAACATCAAAGAGAATATGAAGAAATTCAAAAGAAAGCAAAAAGAAATGTATGATTGTATTCAACAATCTCGATTATCATCTTATCAAACATCAATATATTAATATTCATCATTATGTTATTTATAGTGGAGAAAGAAGGCAAAAGAAAAAGAAAAGACTGGATGCAATAAGGAAAGAAAAAGAAAAAGCATTGATTGAAGCAAGAAAGATTTGGGAGGATGACATCATTCCAAATTGGAAAAAGTATGTCTCAATAATAGCTAATTTAGGATATGATGATTAATAGACTGATTGATTGCTGATTTTTACATAATAACAGGAAAGATAATACTAAAAAGATCAAAGAAATATCATGGAGAGGATTTACCACCTGCTGCTGTTCGTGGCAAAGTTTGGAAGTTGTCGATTGGAAAATGATTTAAGAATTACAAATGACCTATTTAATATATCGCTGGGTCATGCGAATAATGCCTTGCACGTATATAATAAGAAGAATGATAGCAAGTCAAGATCACCTTATGGCGCTACGAGTGCCTCCGACGGTGGAGTGGTACCAAAGCGAAAGACATCGATGAACGGAGGTGGAAAGCTGGTGGACAGCACGATCATCTTGGAAAATGAAGATGTGCTTGGATTGGAAATCGACCAGTTTGGGATTGATTCTACAAGATATTCAGGACACATTCCCATCACTTATGATCTTCCAAAAGGGTGGACCATTACATGCAGACCTTGTAGATGTTCTTGGTGCATATATCTGCAATCGTCCCGACATTG
Source organism: Heterostelium multicystogenum (assembly GCA_003667245.1). Lineage (NCBI taxonomy): Eukaryota > Evosea > Eumycetozoa > Acytosteliales > Acytosteliaceae > Heterostelium > Heterostelium multicystogenum. Next base: position 9,599 of record RCNN01000387.1, read on the forward strand.
GATATGTTCCAGGAATGACATTCCTTGGTGCTATGTTTCTCTTGAACATGGATAAATACGATTCATTCCAATGTCTTTCGAATCATATCAATAAGAACTGCTTCCTTCCATTTTTCAGACATGATCAATCAGGTGTATGTACAGCGATCAGCAGATTACTTGTAACAGAAACTAACATACTTTGATTTTAAATGGATAAATAGATGAACAAATACTTTAATGCAATGGATAATACAGTGGAGGCACTTCTTCCAAAACTACATAGACACTTCAAGGAGATTGGAATCTCCGCTAACACTATCTCATGGATTGGCTGACTACATTGTTTTCAAAAGCTTTACCACTTGATATCGCTACACGTATTTGGGACTTGGTTTCTTGGAAGGAGAAATTTTTGTATTTAGGACATCACTTGCTATCCTTCGACTTTTCATCACCGATCTAGAGGCTTTGCAACTACGATCAATGCATCGATTTATTTACACAACTACCCCAGAGAAAGATTCAAGAAGATCAATTCTTTTGAGGAGATCGCATCGATTGTGTTGGATCAAAAGAAATTTGATAAAACTATTGGTTCTAAATAAGAAGTTTAAATAGATTATTTTATTTAGATAAACAAGACAGAATGAGTGGATAAGAATTGAACCGAAACTAGCTAAAAATACTGGTATCATAATATTCACAATCAAATAAATATGGTTCGAGTACAGTGGATTAATTGAGAGAAAAAACGACTTAATGTATTACAATAAACATTATCAATGTTTTTTATTTAATTACCAAAAAATTTAGTGTAAGGGAGTTTGATTGCTTCTCACTTGCTGGAATGCTTGACTATGCTTCTTTAGATATCATAGTCGTCAAGTGAGAGTGATGCCAAAATATCTTGAAGTTGTTGGGATGATGAACCATTCATTTGAGACAGAGAGGGTGGCTGATCTTGATTGAAAGGTTTGAGGGGTCAAAAAATAATGATGGGGTTGATTCATGTTGTGGTTGTTAAAATAATTGTCTGTGGAAAGTGTAGATGATTGACTGAGATAGGAATAAGAGATGTCAAGTTGGTAAGGATCGATGGGAAGCCTGACCATTGGAATGGTCTGTGTTAAATTATTGGTATTGCTACCAAAAGAAGGTGGATTTATGTTTGATGTGACGTTGGCCATTTGATTGATAGATCTGTGTTGCTATTGAATGTTGTTAGCACGATGAAGGTTGGATTTGGGGTGGAGAGACAATTAGTTGGTCTGGAGTGGTCATGTTCTTTTGTCTAGTTTCTTTGACCAGATGTTTCTCATCATAGTTGGGCGGAGTTGTCGACAAATAGATCTGCTTAGTAGTGAATCCTGTTGAGCCAGATGAGGATAATGATTTGTCATACTGTTGCTTGTGAAACCATTTGGTAATGCATAATAGGGGGATGATGAATGTGGAAAATGGTGGTTTACCATTATTGGTTGGGTTTGAATAGGGATTGATGGTGAATGTGTGATAAATGGTGCTGTTTGGTGTAAATATTGAGGATGGTGTTGAAATAGGGATAGTTGTTGAAAGTGAAGTGTGATTGGGTTTAGAGGTGGTTTGTTTGGGAATCCTCTAGCTTTTGTTGTGGTGGTAATGTTGATGGTTGGCTAATAGCAGAAGATTGTGTCGATGATATAGCTGTTTTTTGGTTATGAATATTGACATTTCCATTCATTTTCAAAGGAGGAGTTGTGGGTGGTGGTTTGGTTGTCGTTGTTCAACATTTACAAGTGGAGTTGTCTTTATCTGCAGCTCTGTGTGGTTATTTCTTTCTTTTGCTGCTGTTGTTGTTGCTGGTTTGGTTTCTTGCTATTAGTTTGCACTGTCAATACAGCGGCTGTAGGGCTGGGTAGGAGTTGATATTGGAGCTGATGTGGTTGTGGCGACCAAAGTAGGTGTGGTAGATGTGGTTGGTTGTAGATGTATTGGTGGGCTTTTTTCTTATTTTTTTTCTGTATCTTTGACAACAATTGTTTCGACAATGAATCCATTTCCAGACAATTTTCATTTGAGAATACATCTGTCCTTTTGGCAAAACCCTAATACTACACTTGATCTCGTCTTTATCAAATCATTCCCATTTAGCTTTTCTTCATTGATTGAACAACATTCTGGTAGATGACATTCTTGACTTGTTCGGAAGATCGGGATTGATTGATTCTACAACGTTGATAAGTGCTTCCAACTGCTCATTATTAGCCTCTTGTCTAGATGAATTTAAATAGTCGCTTGGACTTCTTCACCAGGGAACGCCAATCATTGATCATTTTTTGAGCTGCCAAATACTCTGTTAACTCTGAAATTGATCTATTAAGTCGCTCCAAAAACTACACTATATGTGCTATTTTCTTTTGTAGCTACTAGTAAATTCCGTTGATAAAAGTCTCTGTTGATAATTTTGAAGCAAAGAAAGTGCTTCCTTCCTCGTTGTTTGCCAAAGATTTACCAGCTGAATTTTGTGAGTGACGTAAGGTGGTTGGAAATCTCATTTATCAAATCATCACATTTCTTTAACTTTTTCTGCTCTTCCATTTGCTGTCTTGCCAACTCTTTATCTTTCTTTTGTTGTTTACTGTTGTTATTGTTATTATTACTACTATTGCTACTATTTATTTGATTATCTTTCTTTTCAACTATATATTTATATTGCTGCTATTGGTGTTATCATCTTCGGATTTGGTAAAGTAGCTTGGTCTTTAACTGTATAGATAAGTTCACTGCTATATGCACCAACACCAAAAACGATTGGTAGCACCGAACTCGAAAAGAGTATTCTCCAATCTCCAGTGGCTGTGTGTAAAAATAGCTATTGTGACCTCTGTAAATAACATCGTAACCCTGTTGACTCTTCATCTCTAAACAAAACTCTTGCACATTAGAACTACATGACCATCCTCAGCTGTAGTTGGTAAACATTTATCCTTTATATTAATCTTTTCAACAGAGGGCTGTGTACATTGATTTGGTTTATCTAGTGAATAATATCTCTAATATCAAATTCAAATCCATAAACAATCAGTCATTAGTAACTTACTGTTGGCTGCCCCAGAGGTTGCGTGAAAATATATATATTGTTGTTTGAAAGGCATATTTAACAATGAATAAAAAGAGAGTGGAGATTGAGGTGAAATATTTGGAATTATTGTGTGTTGATGAACTATCGGCGATAATGAGATTTTACCATTGCTGTTATTGTTGTTGTTGTTGCTATTGGTTATGATTTGCGTGATGACTACAATAGTTGTTATTGTTGTTGTTGCTGCTATTACTCAAACCACTGCTATTTGTATCAAAATCCTGTTGATAGTCCAAGGAGCTGTGCTTATATATTGAGCACGTTTATTACAATCGATGATGGAAAGGAATGCATAGCGTAGCTCCTCCAGGATATACGGGTTGTTATTCTCATCTTTCTCTCTTCAAACTTTGATTCTATGTACATATTTATCTTTTCATTGAGTTTACATTCATCGTCCACCAGTGACTGATATTCCTTTTCATTGTTGATGATTGCCTTTTTATACTTTCAAAAGCTCTTACTAATATTCTCTGTTGTCAGATTGGAAGCAGATGAAACAGTTGGGGTTGATGACGATAACGATGGTGATGGTGATGGTGATGCAGATGTTTGATGTTGAAGCTGATGATTTCTTTGGTGACGGGTGACGGTGATGCGATGTAGATGAAACTGTTGAAGAGGTTGGGCTTGGATGTTGAATTGGTAGAGGTTGTTGTAGTTGATGTAGTTGATGTCGAGGTGGATGCTTTTCTTTTACATAATATAGACTGAGTTTGATTAGATTACATCATTCTTCTGCTCATTGATTTGCTTTGTCAAATGCTGTACACGATGTCCAATATCATTCCATTGCTGCATCAACTGATTTGAAGTACTCATCATTGGATAACTGCAGCACCTGAAAGAATCTAAGCGACCTCCAATGGTCATCCGGTTTCATAGAGATAGAATTTGTATTCGTGGCTTTCAATTACTATCGTTATTATATATATAGGATCAAAAATGAAATTAAAAAAAAATACTACTAATTTGAACTGATTGATATTGTTTTGTTTTTCTTTAATATTGATTCTCGAGAATGGCTAAGGGCTTATTCCAATCAGCTACTACGATGTAACAAAATGCCAATAATCAATAAAACAACAATTAAAGAATAGAAGATAATAATATTATAAAGTAGTGGTTGATAATATTATTGTAACACAACTCTATCTATCTGTCCCGTAATATAAACTAAATTTATATAACAATATATCTGTACCTATATCTATATTTGGGACTATCTAATCTTTATATCTCTACCCAACTACTATCTATTTTACAAAAAAATTTTAATACTACTATTTATTAATAAAATGAGAATCCAAACCAAAAAAATAAAATTAAGATGATTTTTTTGTTTTTTCTTTTTTTTGTGTTTTGCAAAACACCAAATT
>RCNN01000388.1:0-22655 GCA_003667245.1 Heterostelium multicystogenum
TTCAAACATCAAGTGCAGTGTACGAAACATGGGCCCCGTTACGTTCCAATGGAAAGTTGTGGGTCTTCAGGTAAAGTACATAGGTATGCGGAAAGCAGTCCGCGAAAGTCCATCAACGATTGATTTACGGTCTTCTTCACTGATACCAATATCGATTGCCATGTGTTTCCCCTTCAATTGATAAAATTCATTTGATCAGGTGCAGGACCACTCTAGCAAGAGTGCCGGACGTGCGCAAGCCTTGGCTGACCCTTTCGAGGTGCGGCAAATCGCCCCTTGCAGAAGCGGGCTTGCCCGACAGGCAAAGGCTTCAAAACAGCTACCGAAAAAAATTACCAGCACCTGCGCGAAAAAGCCTGCACCTGTCTAGGACAAGTGTTTGACGCAGAAATGCCGTGCCCCTTGTAACCAGCCTGAAATGCTTGATTTGAGTAGGCACACGGCTTTGCTGTTAAATAGGCAGCTGTCGCCGCCGATATTTTTCGCGGCAAGCGGCATAGGGCTGATACCCGTGCACGTGCCCAACGCCTCCCATTGTTCAGAAGCGAACCGTGCCCCGTCAGCTCTTCCTTGTGATCCGTCTTAACGTGAGTTAATCAAAATGTTGAAAATCGTCCACCTGCTAACGGGCGCTGCAGCTTTGCTGCTGTCCTTTATCCCCAGCCTGCGATCAGAGACCGCCTGCCTACCTGCAGCAACCTGACGCTCTCTACCTGACCTTCTTTGGTCTTCTTAACCTGACACTGGCTCCAGTCATTCCATACTGGAACAAAGGCCCGCGTCATCAACTGCAAAACCTGGTCAGCGCCCTGCTGGTCCTGGCTGTTGTCCGTGCAAACCCTCACCCTGCTGGCGCCTATGCCTGAAGTGGGTGGCCACCCGGCCGTCCTGCTCAGCCTGGCAATCGCACTGGTCGCCATCGTTCTTCATCTGGCCATCAGTTTTACCGCTCCTCCCCGGCCGCTGCGTCGCAAAACTACGACATGACCAACCGGGATACCGGGACCGTCAAGTGGTTCAACACCTCCAAGGGCTTCGGCTTTATTTCCCGGGATTCGGGCGACGATATCTTCGTCCACTTCCGGGCGATTCGCGGCGAAGGCCATCGCGTACTGGTGGAAGGCCAGCGCGTGGAGTTCTCCGTCATGAACCGTGACAAGGGGCTGCAAGCTGAAGATGTGATCGCCGCATTGCCGCGTCGCTGATTCCAGCACCCCGAAAAAAAAGAAACCGCGATGCAGCCTGGCTGCATCGCGGTTTTTTTATGCCAGGGGTTCAACCCCTGCCTTATTAATAATGAAGGGGGCGGCGCCTCTTCCTCGGACGACTCGAACTGGCCGCCCATTTCTTCCTGGCGCTTGAGCAACGCAGTCATCTGCAACTGCAGGCGTTCCACGGCACGCTGCTGGGTGACCAGGATGTCATTCAGGGTCTCGATGGTGTCGTCCTGAAAGGCCAGGCGGCTTTCCAGGTCGGTCACGCGGGCTTGAAGATCCATGGCTCAAACCTCCAGGAACGTGAAGTCGGCCGGCAGGATTCTCGCGCAGGCGCGCACGAATTGCCACCACTTGCTCGTCACTGTAGGGCTTCGCCGGTGCTTGCCCCAGACCGGCGCAGGCCAGGCCGCGTCGTCGCGCTTGCGTACGATCACATGCACGTGCAGTTGGCTGACCACATTACCCAAGGCACCGATATTCATTTTGTCGGCGCCGAACCCTTCGTTCAGCCACTGTGCCAGTGCCGTGCTTTCCTGCCACACCCGCTGCTGGTCGGCGACATCCAGTTGAAACACTTCGCTGATACCGTCGATGCGCGGCACCAGGATGAACCAGGGGTAATTCGAGTCATTGGAAAGCAGCAGCCGACACAGGGGGAAAATCCCCGATAGGCAAGGTGTCTTGTTGAAGGCGTGGATCTAAGGCGAACACAGCAGTCACTCCCGTTCGGCGGGTCAGGTTTCAGGCGCCCAGCATACCTGCGAATGCCGGTCGCTTCACGGCGAATGCGCGTGGCCGAATACGCGCCCAAACAGGACGCCACGAAAAAAAGCGCACCATTTCGAGACAGGCCAATATTTCAGCTACGCTAAATGACCAATGTATCCAATTCTGGTCAAAGTCGGGACGCAGAACATGCTTCAAGACCTTGAGCCAGACGGCTTTCAATAGGCCAAGGGTGAACGGGAGCAGAAACGCAGTCAGTGAAGCACTGCACCAAAATGACCCATTTGTGCTTCAAAGGGATCCGCCAACTACCCACCGAACGGGGTGAACCGGTAACGTTTTGCTCTGGTACAGGTTTTTATGCGCCACCAAACCGGAGTACGGCAGGCGCGTCAAGGCCAAACCAAACGGCGTAAAAAGCCCGTGCTTATGCGGTTTTTACAGGCCGTTGACACTTTTCACGAAAAAATCACATTCGGTTACGGGTTTGTGCACGCTTGTTGCATTCACACCCATATCGGTCGACAACGGCACCGGCGGGAAGCAGGTGTTTTCGCGACGGAAAATAACAGCGGTTCAATGCCTGACAGGGATGAGTTGAAACTTTCAGGGGTGACTTTTCCACCCCGCTTCCAAGGTTTTTAAACAGCATTGAAGTTGTCAGTCCGGTTACAAGTGGACTGTGAATTTGCGACATGGAGCTAGCAATTTACGACAGGCCCGTAAAGAAGCTGAAAGGATAGATGTGCAAGTATCGTCAATAATGTCTGCGTGATATAACTTTGCGCCGACACAAAAAAAGAAAGAGCCGCCCAGACAAAAATATAGGTGGGACGGCAGTACTCTTCCTAAAACCAAAGGAGCAAATCACGATGCGCGTGATGAAGTGGAGCATGATCGCCCTGGCTGTTTCAGCAGGCACCTCGCAGTTCGCAATGGCGTCCTCCCAGGACGATTCCAAGGGCTTTGTTGAAGACAGTACTTTCAGCATCAACACTCGCCTCCTGAACTTTAGCCGCGACTTCCGTAACAATGACACCGGCAAGAGCCGCGTCGACGAAACCGGTCTGGGCTTCAACGGCCTGTACCAGTCGGGCTTCACCCAAGGCACCATCGGTGTGGGTGTCGACGTCATCGGTCTGTTGGGCGTCAAACTGGAAGCGGCAAGGGTCGTTCCGGGCACTGGCCCTGTTTCCAACTGGCTCCGAAGGTCGCGCTCAGGATGATTACTCCAAGGGCGGCGGCGCAGTTAAGTTCCGTATCTCCGATACGGTCCTGAAAATCGGCGACCAGTACACCACCGCGCCTGTATTCGCTTCCGATGACAGCCGTCTGCTTCCTGAATTTGCCACAGGGTATCTCGCTGACCAGCAACGAGATCAAAGGCCTGAAACTTGAAGGCGGTCACTTCACTTCGAGCGTGGCACAAGCCCAGACCTACCGCGACAGCCTGGGCCTGACAAAAACCGACTTCATCGGTGGTGTCTACGCCCTGACTCCAGAAGTCAGCGCCAGCCTCTACTACGCGAAGACCGAAGACTACTGGAAGAAAACCTACGCCAACCTGAACTGGACCCATGCGCTCAGCAATGAGCAGTCCCTGGCGGTCGACTTCAACATCTACAGCACCAAAAGTGATGGCGCTGGCCTGCAACGGGCTGAGAAAGACGGCACCACCAAACTGGACAACCGTGCCTACAGCTTGCAAGGCGCGTACACCATCCAGGCTCACACCTTTACCCTGGCCTACCAGAAGGTCAGCGGTGACGGTGACTACGGCTACGGCGTAGACGGCGGCGGCACGATCTTCCTTGCCAACTCCATCGCTCGTTCCGACTTCAACGCTGAAGACGAGAAGTCGTTCCAGGCTCGCTACGACCTGAACATGGCGACTTTCGGCGTACCAGGCCTGAGCTTCATGACTCGCTACGTCAAAGGTACCGGCGCCAACACCGCCGACACCTCGAACGGCAAAGAGTGGAACGTGACATCGAAGCCAAGTACGTGATCCAGAGCGGCCCGGCAAAAGACCTGAGCCTGCGCGTGCGTCAGCCACTTATCGCTCCAGCGATGGTGTGTACTACGGTTCGGCGTCCATCGACGAACTGCGTCTGATCGCGCAATACCCGCTGAACATCTTGTAATTGGCAGTTTGATTACAACGATGACTTAGGGTTTTCGGCCCTAACTAAAAAGCCGCTCACTTGTTCGCAAGTGAGCGGCTTTTTTTATTGCAACTTGATCTCAACAACCGGATAACTAGCAAGCTAACTATCTAGTTTAATCCTGCGTAACAAACCTGACATATCGGCCAGGTTTTAATCATCCAGTCACACTATTACTTCCCAGCACTTTCCTGCATGACGCGAATAACCCGTTGTGGAAACGGAATATTCAATCCCCGCCGCTTTTCAAACGGTCACGTGCCAGTTCATTGAACATGAACATCACATCCCAGTAATCCGAAGTCTTGGTCCAGACTCGCAGGGATACCGTGATCGAACTGTCGCCCAAGGTCGAAACTACCGCTGCCGGCGCAGGATCAGCCATACGCGTGGATCCCTTGGCCAGTTCCAGCAGCACTTCGCGTGCTTTCTGCAGGTCGGCTTCATAGTCGACCCCCACGTCAAACACCACCTTGCGGGTCGGCTGACGGTTGGTGTTGGTGATGAGGCCGTTGGACAGGCTTGCCGTTCGGGATGATCACCGTCTTGTTGTCGCCGGTGCGCAACACGGTGTGAAAGATCTGGATGCTGTCGACGGTACCGGAAGTGCCCTGGGCTTCGATCCAGTCACCAATGCGGAACGGGCGGAACAACAGAATCAGCACGCCGCCGGCAAAGTTCGCCAGGCTGCCTTGCAAGGCCAGGCCGATGGCCAGGGTAGCGGCACCGATCGCGGCAACGAACGACGTAGTTGCCACGCCGATCATCGAGGCCACATTGACCACCAGCATGACTTTGAGCGCAATGTTCGCCAGGTTGGTAATGAAGTGTTTGCAGCGCCAGGTCCGCATTACGCAGTGCCAGCAAACGCCCCACTCGGTGGGTCCAAGACGTTGATCAGCCACCAACCGATGGCCAGGGTGACCACCGCCAGCAAAAAATCGGCTGCCGTATTCCATGATCATCGGTAACCATGACTCCGAGCTCTTGATCAGGTGATCCACTTCAGCGTTTCAAGTCCATCTACATTCTCCTGTTTACCGGATGCTCGGCCTATTGGTTGCCCTAAATACAATTTGAGCCCCGTAGGGCTCAATGGTGGGCGCAGGTTCTGGGGCGTGGGACGTCAAAAAACGCCCACAGGTTCCCCAAAGTGCTATCAGTCGCGGAAGTTATTGAACTGCAGCGGCATGTCGAAGGTCTTGGCGCGCAGGGCAGCAATGGCCTCTTGCAAGTCGTCACGCTTCTTGCCGGTGATACGTACCTGCTCGCCCTGGATGGAGGCCTGGACCTTGAGCTTTGCGTCCTTGACGTGGGCGACGATTTTTCTTCGCCAGCTCCTTGTCGATTGCCTTCCTTGAGCACGGCTTCCCTGCTTCATCAGCTTGCCGGAGGCATAGGCGTCCTTGATTTCAAGGCACTGCGCATCGATCTTGCGCTTGACCAGGGACAGCTTGAGGATCTCAATCATCGCTTCCAGCTGGAAGTCGGCTTCTGCGGTCAGGTTGACGGTCAGCTCCTTTTCCTTGAACTCGAAGCTGCCCTTGCCTTCAAGTCATAGCGGCGATCCAGCTCCTTGACGGCGTTCTCGACGGCGTTGGTGACTTCATGTTTGTCCAGTTCGGATACCACGTCGAACGACGGCATGTAATTTCTCCAATAAAAAGGGGCGCGCTCAGTAGAGATGGAGCACGCCCAGGCTAAAATGCCCGGGCATTATAGCGGTTCTTTCGCCTCGTTCACTGCGGGCAGCCTTTACGGAGTAAAAACTGATGTCGACCACTGGCACGTCCTCGGCCGCCGGCAGCCTCGGAACACTGTGGGCCGCCCGCCTGGCCCGCGCCGGGCTGCCCGTGCGCCTGATCCTGCGGGATCCCGGGCGGTTTGGCGAGCTAATCAGACGGCCAATGGCCTGACCCTGGTCGAGCAAGGCGTGGCCCACACCTACCCGGTCGTCGGCGAAACCTCCGACAGCCCTGGGCCAATTCATCGCCTGCTGGTGGCATGCAAGGCCTACGACGCCCAGGAAGCCGTCGCACAGCTGGAACATCGACTGGTGCCGGACGCCGAACTGAATCCTGTTGCAAAACGGGCTGGGCAGCCAGGACGCAGTCGCCGCCCAACTGCCCCAGGCACGCTGCATCTTCGCCTCCAGCACCGAAGGCGCGTTTCGCGAAAGCGACTGGCGGGTCGTGTTTGCCGGCCATGGCTACACCTGGCTGGGAGATGCGAGCCACCCTACCCCGCCTCTGTGGCTGGATGACCTGCAAGCCGCCGGCATCCCCCATGCGTGGAGCACCGATATCCTCACCCGCCTGTGGCGCAAACTGGCCCTGAACTGCGCCATCAACCCGCTGACTGTGCTGTATCAATGCCGCAATGGGGAACTGCAAGCCCATCAGTGCGAAGTGGCCACCCTGTGCGCCGAACTCGCCGAACTGCTGGATGCTGCGGCCAACCCGCCGCCGCGCAGGATTTGGCAGAGCGAAGTGGAACGGGTGATCCAGGCCACGGCGGCCAATTACTCCTCGATGTACCAGGACGTGGCCAATGCCCGGCGCACCGAAATCAGCTACTTGCTGGGCTAATGCCTGCCAGGCGGCCGCAACGTCACCAACTGACCTTGGCGCACCTGCAACAACTTCAGGTCCGCCTGGTACAGGCAACTGTCTGCACGCGGATTGCCCAGCGACTGAAGCACGCGCTAACCCTGCCTGCTTGTTCTTTGCAGCGAAAACCTTGATGCCACTGCGCCAGCGGTCTTCGAAAATCTACGCGGGTTGGGCAAAAGCTGCTGGCGGCCCTGCTGGTTTTGTTGACCACCGTCTTGCTGGTGGCCAACCTGACCTTTATCAGCGCCGCCTACTGGATCTCCCAGGAAGCATGGCGCCCAGGCCTTGCAGGCCATCGGTCGGCTGGTGTCCAACCCGTCGCTCGCCGCCGAGTCCCTGGACTCACCGCTCAAGGCGCAAACCCTGCTGGATGAACTGACCAGCCTACTCGCCATTGCGGGCCGCGGCCTTATACGACGGAGATGGCACGCGCCTGGCCCAGCTGCAACATGCCAATCGCCTGCCACCTGCCAGATAATTTCCGGGACATTGAAAACCTGGCGTACCACCGAATTTCGCAGCAACCAGGTGATCACCCTGCCCCGTGCCGGCAAACCGTCCGGGCACTTGCTGCTGGTGGCCAGCAGCGAACTGCCGGTGGCTTTCTATACCGGTACCTTCACCGCCAGCCTGGGTATTCCTGATCTTCAGCGTGCTGCTGTGGCTGGTGATCGCCCGGCAGATCAAAGCGCCTGATTACCCGGCCGATCCACGAACTGGAAGAATTGTCGCGCCAGGTCACCCGGGAAGAGAAATACGCGCTGCGCGCCGGTCGCGGCAAACCATGATGAAATCGGCAGCCTCGCCGAAGCTTTCAACACATGCTTTCGCGCATTGAAGCCCGTGAGCAGCAACTCAAGCGCGCGCGGGGACGATTCCCAGGCCGCCTACGATCAAGCCCAGGGCCTGGCGGAAGAAACCCGCCACACCAACCGCAAGCTGGAACTGGAAGTGCAGGTGCGCAGCAAGATCGAGAAAAAAGCTCACCGGCTTCCAGAACTACCTCAACAGCATCATCGACTCGATGCCCTCGGCGCTGATCGCCCTCGACGAACAGCTCTACGTCACCCAATGGAACCAGGAAGCCAGCGCACTTTCCGGGACCCGCCTGGACGAGGCACTGAACCAGCCGATCTTCCTCGCCTTCCAGCCGCTCAAGCCGTTTCCTGCCGCAGATCAAGGCCACGGTAGAGCAACACACCCGTAGAGCGGATCGAGCGCGTTACCTGGGTCAAGGATGACGAACCCAAGCACTACGCCCTGACCTTCTACCCGTTGATGGGCGGTGCCGGGCGCGGCGTGGTGATCCGGATCGACGACATCACCCAGCGCTTGTCCCTGGAAGAAATGATGGTGCAGTCAGAGAAAATGCTCTCGGTCGGTGGCCTGGCCGCCGGCATGGCGCACGAAATCAACAACCCGCTGGGAGCGATCCTGCATAACGTGCAGAACATTCGCCGCCGGTTGTCCAACGAACTGCCGAAAAAACCTCGAGCACGCCGAACAGGCGGGCATCGACCTGGACTCGGTCAACCGCTACCTGCAAAGCCGCGAAGTGCCACAGTTGCTCGACGGCATCCAGCAGGCTGGCGCCCGGGCGGCGAAAATCGGTCACCCACATGCTCAGTTTCAGCCGCCGCAGCAACCGGCAGATGGCGCCGTGCGACTTGCCGGCCTTGATCGACCAGGCGGTGGAAATTGCCGGCAACGACTTCGACCTCACCGTCGGCTTCGACTTCAAGGGCCAGGCGATCATCCGCCAGTTCGACCCGCAACTGGGCCCGGTACCCGGCACCGCCAACGAACTGGAGCAAGTACTGCTCAACCTGCTGAAAAACGCCGCCCAGGGCGATTCATCAGCGCGAAGACGGCAGCGAGCCCGGCCGGATCATCCTGCGCACCCGGCTCAACCCGCCGTGGGCAGAAATCCAGGTGGAAGACAACGGCATCGGTATGAGCGAGAACGTGCGCAAACGCACGTTTGAGCCGTTCTTCACCACCAAGGAAATCGGCCAGGGCACCGGGCTTGGGTTGTCGGTTTCGTATTTCATCATCACCAACAATCACAAGGGGCAGATGGAAGTGCATTCGACCCTTGGCCAGGGTACCTGCTTCACCTTGCGCCTGCCCCTGGCGGGCAGCCAATTGCCACCCAACGAACTCACTCAACTGGAGCGCTAACCATGGGCTTTCGCCTGTCGAAAATTTACACCCGTACCGGCGACAAGGGCGAAACCGGCCTGGGCGACGGCCGCCGCGTGCCCAAGGACCATCCACGGGTGGAGGCGATTGGCGAGGTGGATGCGCTGAACAGCCAGTTGGGTTTGTTGCTGGCGGGATTGGAGGAACAAAGCGGGCAGCATCCAGCGTTGAAGGATGTGATCGAGGTGCTGACACCTTGCCAGCATCGTCTGTTTGACCTGGGCGGCGAATTGGCGATGCCGGTGTACAAGGCGCTGAACGCGGCGGAAGTCGACCGCCTTGAGGCGGCGATCGATCGCTGGAATGAAGAGGTCGGGCCGCTGGAGAACTTCATTCTGCCGGGTGGTTCGGCGTTGATTGCCCAGGCCATGTATGCCGAAGCCTGGCTCGCAGTGCGGAGCGCCGGTGTCAGCACCTGAATGCAGAGGAACCGCTGGAAGGCGTCGGGTTGGCGTACATCAACCGGCTGTCGGACTTGCTCTTTGTGGCAGCCAGGGTGATTGCCAAGCGCCAGGGCGTTGCAGAGATCTTGTGGCAGGCGGCGGCAAAGCCGCACTGACGCTTACTGACCGATTGCAACCTGTGGCGAGGGAGCTTGCTCCCGCTGGGCTGCGTAGCAGACCCAAAATATTGGGAGCGCTGCGCACTCCAGCGGGAGCAAGCTCCCTCGCCACAACAGCTCCCCTGGCCACTCGCCAGGGTTATGCCTAAACCTCAGGCCAGAACGCCCGAATCCCCGCCACACCTTGAGCACCAGCCTCCAGGCCTTTTCCCGCTCAGCAGGACCCACCCCACCGAGCAAGAACACCGGCTTGCTGAACCCACTGATCAACTGCTGTGCCTGCTCCCAGCCCAACGGCTCGGCATCAGGGATGAGTCTGGGTCGGCTGCACCGGCGACAAGGTGACGAAATCCACGTCCATCAACTCCGCCAAGGCTAATTCCTCAGCATTGTGGCAAGACGCCGCCAACCAGCGATCCTTCGGCAAAGGACGTCCCTTGCTGGCGTACTTGCGCAGTTGCGCCGAGGTCATATGCCAGCCGGCCGCGGGAAAATCCCCCAGCCATTCAAACTGCCCCTTGAGCATCAGTTGCGCCTTGCCCGCACACAGGCCCACGGCGTCCACCGCCAGGTCACGGTACTTGGGGTCGTAACCGTTGGGGGCACGCAGCTGAACCAGCTTGATGCCACCAGCGATGGCTTTTTGAATACCGCGCAGCAGGACGGGTGTCTCCAGCTCGCCCGGAGTGATCAAGTAGTCAGCCGGCAAACGCGCCGGCCGCAACGATCGGCGCATTGGCTGCCGGAAACTCATAGTTCGGCAGGTCCCGCTGGGCCACCCACTCAAGGGGTGGCCTTCGGCACCGTGGGGCTCGCCGGTAAAGGCCGAGACTTCCCAGACATCCAGCAACACCTGTTTGTCCGGGTAATCATGCTGCACCTTGATCAACGGCGAGCCGCCGTGACCTGGATGCCCAGCTCCTCCTGCAATTCACGGGACAGCGCGGTAGCGACCGACTCATCGGCCTCCACTTGCCACCGGGAAACTCCCAGAGGCCGCCCTGATGCTGGGTATCGGCGCGGCGCGCCAGCAGAATCCTGCCGTCGACACCCGGATGACCGCTGCTGCTACATGAACTCGTTTCACCGCACTATTTCCTCTGAATCGGTTTGAAGACCTGCCTGGTATCAGGTGCGGTATTCCGCGTTGATCTTCACGTACTCGTGGGACAGGTCGGTGGTCCAGATGGTTTCGCTGCACTCACCGCGACCCAATTCGATACGGATGGTGATTTCTTCCTGCTGCATCACCGCCGAACCCTGGGCTTCGGTGTACGTCTCGGCCCGGGCGCCACGGCTGGCGATGCACACTTCGCCGAGGAACACGTCGATCTTGCTCACGTCCAGGTTCGGCACGCCGGCACGGCCCACAGCGGCCAGGATACGGCCCCAGTTCGGGTCGGAGGCAAACAGCGCGGTCTTGATCAGCGGCGAGTGAGCCACGGTGTAACCGACATCCAGGCATTCCTGGTGGTTACCGCCGCCGTTGACTTCAACCGTCACAAACTTGGTGGCGCCTTCGCCGTCGCGCACGATGGCCTGGGGCCACGTCCATGCACACTTCGAACACCGCCTGCTTCAACGCGGCGAAATACGCGCCGTTGGACGAGGTGATTTCCGGCAGGTCAGCCTGGCGGTGGCGATCAACATGCAGCAATCGTTGGTCGAGGTGTCGCCGTCGATGGTGATGCGGTTGAAGGACTTGTTGGCGCCGTCGAGCATCAGGTTTTTGCAGCACGTCACGGGAGACTTTGGCGTCGGTGGCGATATAGCCCAGCATGGTCGCCATGTTCGGGCGAATCATGCCGGCGCCTTTGCTGATGCCCGTGACGGTAACGGTCACGCCTTCGTGCACAAACTGACGGCTGGCGCCTTTTGGCAGGGTGTCGGTGGTCATGATCCCGGTAGCCGCAGCCGCCCAGTTATCCACCGACAGGTCATCCAGCGCTGCTTGCAGCGCGCCTTCGATTTTCTCTACCGGCAGCGGCTCACCGATCACGCCGGTGGAGTACGGCAGCACCTGGCTGGCGTCCACGCCGGTCAGCTCCGCCAGCTTGGCGCAGGTGCGGGCAGCGGCGGCCAGGCCAGGCTCGCCGGTCCCGGCGTTGGCATTGCCGGTGTTGGTCAACAGGTAACGCACCGGGCCTTCGACACGCTGTTTGGCCAGAATCACGGGAGCGGCGCAAAACGCGTTCAGGGTGAACACACCCGCGACGGTCGAGCCTTCGGCACAGCGCATCACCACCACATCCTTGCGCCCGGGCGCTTGATGCCCGCCGAAGCGATACCGAGTTCAAAACCGGCAACCGGGTGCAACGTGGGCAAAGGACCAAGACCAACAGCCATGAATGCGCTCCTAAAAATATTGGGTGTGTACCCCGTCGCTATCGACGGTGACGAAATGGCAAAACGCCGCGACGGCTGATGCCGGTCGCGGCGCGGGGGTGTTGCAGCGTCAGGCGAAAATCTTAGTTGATTTCGCCGTGGCAGTGTTTGAACTTCTTGCCCGAACCGCACCAGCACAGTTCGTTGCGGCCCAGCTTCTGTTCGTTGCGCACCGGGGCCTGGGCCAGGGCCACATCGACCTCTTCGCCCAATACTTCCGGAGCCTCAAGACCAGGCGCTTCGTCGTGCTGGAAACTGCATACGCGCAGCCAGTGCCTCGGCTTCCTGACGCAGGCGGGCTTCTTCCTCGATCGGGTCTTCGCGACGCACCTGAACGTGGGACAGCACACGAATCGAATCGCGCTTGATCGAATCCAGCAGTTCGGAGAACAGCGTGAACGACTCGCGCTTGTACTCCTGCTTCGGGTTCTTCTGGGCGTAGCCACGCAAGTGGATGCCGTGACGCAGGTGGTCCATGGTCGACAGGTGGTCTTTCCACAGGTCGTCCAGCACACGCAGTACGATTTGCTTCTCGAAGGTGCGCAGTGCTTCGGCACTCGCCTGCTCTTCTTTCTCGTTGTACGCGGCCAGCAGCTCGGTCATGAGCTTCTCGCGCAGGGTTTCTTCGTACAGGTGGTCGTCTTCGTCGAGCCATTGCTGGACCGGCAAGTCGACACCGAAGTCGCTCTTCAACGCAGCTTCCAGGCCGGCAACATCCCACTGCTCAGGCAGGGACTGTGGCGGGATATGGGCGCTGACGGTGGCGTTGAGCACGTCCTGGCGGAAATCGGCAATGGTCTCGCCGATGTTGGTGGCGGCCAACAAACTGTTACGCATGTGATAAATCACTTTACGCTGTTCGTTGTTGACGTCATCGAACTCGAGCAGTTGCTTACGAATGTCGAAGTTACGGCCTTCTACCTTGCGCTGGGCCTTCTCGATGGCGTTGGTCACCATGCGGTGTTCAATCGCTTCACCGGACTGCATGCCCAGGGCTTTCATGAAGTTCTTCACCCGATCCGAGGCGAAGATGCGCATCAGGCTGTCTTCCAGGGACAGGTAGAAACGGCTGGAACCGGCGTCACCCTGACGACCGGCACGACCACGCAGCTGGTTGTCGATACGGCGCGATTCGTGACGCTCGGACGCGATCACCTGCAAGCCGCCGGACTCCAGCACTTGCTGGTGGCGCTTCTGCCAGTCGGCCTTGATCTGCGCGATCTGCTCTGGGGTCGGGTTGTCCAGGGACGCAACTTCCACTTCCCAGTTACCGCCCAACAGGATGTCGGTACCACGACCCGGCCATGTTGGTGGCGATGGTCAGTGCGCCCGGGCGACCGGCCTGGGCAATGATCTCGGCTTCTTTTTCGTGGAACTTGGCGTTGAGGACCTTGTGCTCGATGCCTTCCTTGGCCAGCAAGCTGGACATGTGCTCGGAAGTTTCGATGGTGGCAGTACCCACCAGCACTGGACGGCCCTGGGCCATGCATTCCTTGATGTCGGCGACGATTGCAGCGTATTTCTCGTCGGCGGTCAGGAACACCAGGTCGTTGAAGTCTTTACGCGCCAGCGGCTTGTTCGGCGGGATAACCATCACCGACAGACCGTAGATCTGGTGGAATTCGAACGCTTCGGTGTCGGCTGTACCGGTCATGCCGGACAGTTTGTTGTACAGACGGAAGTAGTTCTGGAAGGTGGTCGAGGCCAGGGTCTGGCTTTCAGCCTGGATGTTCAGGACTTCCTTGGCTTCGATCGCCTGGTGCAGGCCTTCCGACAAACGGCGACCCGGCATGGTACGACCGGTATGTTCGTCGACCAGTACGACCTGGCCGTCCTGCACGATGTATTCAACGTTGCGATGGAACAGCTTGTGGGCGCGCAGACCGGCATATACGTGGGTCAACAGGCCCAGGTTGTGCGCCGAGTACAGGCTCTCGCCTTCGGCCAACAGGCCGATCTGGGTCAGCATGTCTTCGACGAACTGGTGACCGGCTTCGTTGAGTTCGACCTGGCGGGTCTTCTCGTCGATGGTGAAGTGACCTTCTTTGGTCACCACGCCTTCCACTTCCTCGATGTGTTGCTCAAGGCGCGGGATCAGCTTGTTGATTTCGGTGTACAGGCGCGAGCTGTCCTCGGCCTGGCCGGAAATGATCAGCGGGGTACGGGCTTCGTCGATCAGGATGGAGTCGACTTCGTCGATCACGGCAAAGTTGAGTTCGCGCTGGAATTTTTCTTCCATGCTGAACGCCATGTTGTCGCGCAGGTAGTCGAAACCGAATTCGTTTGTTGGTACCGTAGGTGATGTCGGCAGCGTAGGCGGCGCGCTTCTCTTCCGGCGGCTGGAACGGCGTGACAACGCCGACCGTCAGGCCGAGGAATTCGTACAGCGGACGCATCCAGTTGGCATCCCGGCGGGCGAGGTAGTCGTTCACTGTCACAACGTGCACGCCCTTGCCGGACAATGCGTTGAGGTAAACGCCCAGGGTAGCTACCAGGGTCTTGCCTTCACCGGTACGCATTTCGGCAATCATGCCTTCATGCAAGGTCATGCCGCCGATCAACTGGACGTCGAAGTGGCGCATGCCCATGACACGCTTACCGGCTTCGCGGGCGACCGCAAAGGCTTCGGGAAGCAGCTTGTCGAGGGTTTCACCTTTGGCTATGCGGGCCTTGAACTCTTCGGTCTTGGCGCGCAATTGCTCGTCCGAAAGGGCAACCATCTGCTCTTCGAAGGCATTGACCAGCTGCACCGTCTTGAGCATGCGTTTGACTTTCGCGCTCATTCTTGCTTCCAAAAGTTTCTTTAACAAAGGCGCAAACATATCGGCAGGTTCTTCCACACATAGGGATGGAGGGCGCCCCGTGAGTCGCCCGAGCAGCCCTCACGGCCGCATGCGAACGAGCATTCTACCCGGAAACGTGGGTGAGGAAAGTGGCGTTATTCCACGATGCTGGCACGGCGCTCTTGGAGGGCTTGTTTAAAATAAGGGCTTTTTGCTGAACTTCAACCCATTCGGGCAATAAGTTACTCGTTGATTTAATGGATAAACTGCCGGTAATGCAATGGCGGCGGTGTCGCAGACGCTTTCTGCTACCATGGCCTCTCTGTTACTTAAGGTGTCTAGTCATGGCATTTCGCCCTCTTACGGCCCGAGCTCCCGCCGTGTTGCTTCGCGAAGCCAAGCCTTTAAAAGCCATCTTCGGCCATGCGCAACGCCTTGGTCATCTGCAACGCCTGGTAGAAAGCCAACTGCAGCCCGCCGCTCGCGAACACTGCCATGTGGCCTCGTGGCGCGAGGGCAATCTGCTGCTGATCGTCACTGACGGCCATTGGGCGACGCGCCTGCGCTACCAGCAGAAACGTTTGCAGCGCCAATTGATGGCCTTCGACGAATTCGCCAGCCTGACGCGCATCCAGTTCAAGGTGCAACCGCCGACCGTGCCGCAAGGCGCGGTGGGGCATACGATGGATTTGTCGGAAATCGCCGCCGAAACCATTCAGGCCACGGCAGACGGGATTACCGATCCGAACTTACGCGCTGCGCTGGAACGGCTGGCCGCTCACGCCAAACCCAAAACCTGAGACCGGCGTAGAACCAAGTGTGGGAGCGAGCTTGCTCGCGAAGGTGGCGTGTCAGTCACTGGATATATTGACTGATCCACCGCTTTCGCGAGCAAGCCCGCTCCCACATTTGATCCCATCGTTATTTACGTTTGCTGCGCCTAACAAAGACCCCAGTAACCCGCGCACCAACTGCCGGCCCATCTGATTGGCCGCCTGTTGCATCGCCGATTTCAGTGCCTTGCCTGCCGTAGTACCGAGGAACGCACCGGCCTTGTCGGTAAAGCTTGGCTCTTCAGCGGCGGGCGTCGAATCCTCTTGCGGGCCCAAGTCCTTGCGCGCCATCAACACTTCGTACGCCGACTCACGATCAATCGGCTTGTCATAGCGCCCCTGCAATGGCGAACTGGCAATCAGTGCTGCCCGCTCAGCTTCGCTCAGTGGCCCGATCCGCGATTGCGGCGGTGCTACCAGTACGCGTTGGACTACTTCAGGCGTCCCCTTTTCCTGCAAGGTTCCCACCAATGCCTCACCTGTACCCAACTCGGTCAGCACCGCCAGCGCATCAAATGCCGGATTGGGCCGGAAACCATCGGCCACCGCCCGCAGGGACTTCTGCTCCTTGGTGGTGAACGCCCGCAGCCCGTGCTGGATGCGCAAGCCGAGTTGCGCCAGCACGGTGTCCGGCAAGTCCCCGGGAGACTGGGTGACGAAATACACACCGACGCTTTCGAGCGAATCAGCCGCACCACTTGCTCCAGGCGATCCTGCAGGGCCTTGGGGGTGTCGGCAAACAACAGATGCGCCTCGTCGAAAAACAGCGCCAGCAGCGGCTTGTCGGCATCGCCACGTTCCGGCAGTTGCTCGAACAGTTTCGGCCAACAGCCAAAGCAGGAAGGTCGCGTAGACCTTCGGCGCCTCATGCACCAGCCGGCTGGCGTCCAATAGATGAATACGCCCGCGGCCGTCACTGGCCGGTTGCAGGATGTCTTCGAGTTGCAGCGCCGGCTCGCCGAACAACGCTTCGGCACCCTGCTGCTCCAGCACCGCCAGGCGCCGCAACAGCGCCTGGCTGGAACCGGTGGTCATCAGGGCCGCGTCTTCCCCGAGCAACTCCGGGTGATAGCGCAAATGGTTCAGCAGCGCCTTGAGATCCTTGAGGTCCAGCAGTAACAGGCCTTCACGATCGGCCACCTTGAAGGCTGCGTAGAGGGCCGATTGCTGGCTGTCGGTGAGCTCCAACAGGCTGCCGAGCAAAAGCGGGCCCATTTCACTCATGGTGGTGCGCAACGGATGACCGGACTGGCCGTGGATATCCCACAACGTCACCGGATACGCCTTGGGCGTGTAATTAAGGAAAGGCATGCCGGCTATGCGCTCGGCGACCTTGCCCTGAGGGTTGGCCGCAGCGCCCAGGCCACACAGGTCACCCTTGATATCGGCGGCAAATACCGCGACCCCGGCGTCGCTGAAAGCCTTCCGCCAGGCGCTGCAAGGTCACGGTCTTGCCGGTGCCGGTGGCGCCTGCGATCAAGGCCGTGGCGGTTGGCCAGGCGCATCGACTGGGCAATCGGCTGGCCCTGAAGATCTGGCACCAATAATGAGTTGCGAGGAGTCAGGCATTTTGTCACCCATGGTTAATCTTTGGCGCTGAATGGTCGATACAGATTAATGCGAGAGACCCAAAAAGTCTTGGAAAAACAGGCCGATAATTCCTGCAGGAGCAGATGGAAATATCACACTTTTTTTGACGCAGCCATTCCGCGCGTCCCAGAAGGACGTGCATCGGATATTAAGACCATAGCGGACCCCACAAGCCATGAATAAAAATCTGCGTTTCAGCCATAAAATCCTGCTTGCCGCCGCTTTGTCGTCATTGCCGCCTTTGCGTTGTTTACCCTCTACAACGACTACTTGCAAGCGTAATGCGATTCGCGACGACCTGAACAACTACCTGCATGAAATGGGCGATGTCACTGCCAGCAACATCAAGACCTGGCTTACCGGGCGCATTGTGCTGATAGAAAGCGCCGCACAGAACATCGCCATCAACCCGGATTCAACCAGCGTCGCCAGCCTCCTGGAACAGAAGGCCCTGACGTCCTCGTTCATGGCCACGTACCTTGGCGACAGCAAGGGCGGCTTCGTCATCCGCCCCGATACCAAGATGCCCGACGGCTTCGACCCACGGGTACGCCCCCTGGTACAAGGGCGCGCAGGGCAGCAACGGCTCAACCCTGACCGAAACCTACATTGACGCGGCCACCGGCCAGTTGATCATCTCCATCGCCACCCCCAGCACCAAGGCCGGCCAGAGTGTCGGCGTGGTGGGCGGCGACCTGAGCCTGCAAACCCTGGTAGACAACATCGGTGCCCTGAACTTCGGCGGCATGGGTTATGCCTTCCTGGTCAGTGCCGACGGCAAAGTGCTGGTACACCCGGACAAGGGCCTGGTGATGAAAACCCTGGCCGACGTCTATCCGAACAACACCCCCAGGATCAGCAGCGACTTCAGTGAAGTCGAGGTAAACGGCAAGACACGTATCGTCACCTTTACCCCGATCAAGGGCCTGCCCTCGGTGAACTGGTACCTCGGCCTGTCGGTGGATAAAGATAAATCCTTCGCCATGCTCAGCGAATTCCGCACCTCGGCGATCATCGCCACGATCATCGCCGTGGTCATCATCATCGCCCTGCTGGGCATGCTGATTCGCATCCTCCTGCAGCCACTACACGTCATGACCCGCGCCATGGAAGACATCGCCGACGGTGAAGGCGACCTGACCCGCCCGCCTGACCATCCAGAACCACGACGAATTCGGCGTGCTTGGCAGCGCTTTCAATCGCTTCGTGGAGCGGATTCACACCTCGATTCGCGAAGTTTCCTCGGCCACCGAGCAGTCAATGAAGTGGCCCTGCGGGTGGTCAGCGCCTCCAATTCCTCAATGGTCAATTCCGACGAGCAGGCCAACCGGACAACAGCGTCGCGGCCGCGATCAACGAGCTGGGGGCCGCCGCCCAGGAAATCGCCCGCAACGCCGCGCAAGCCTCCAACCAGGCCAGCGACGCCCGGCACTTGGCCGAAGACGGTCAGCAGGTGTGGAAACGCAATATCAAGGCGATGAACCAGTTGTCGCAGATGATCAGCGCCTCCAGCACCAATATCGAAGCGCTTAACAGCAAGACAGTGAACATCGGGCCAGATTCTGGAAGTGAATCACCAGCATTTCCCAGCAAACCAACCTGCTGGGCCCTCAACGCGGCGATTGAAGCCGCACGGGCGGGGAAGCCGGGCGCGGCTTTGCGGTGGTGGCCGATGAAGTGCGCAACCTGGCGCACCGCACCCAGGAGTCGGCGCAGCAGGTGCAGAAGATGATCGAGGAGCTGCAAGTCGGCGCCCGGGATTCGGTCAGCACCATGAGCGAAAGCCAGCGGCACAGCCAGGACAGTGTGGAAATCGCCAACCTGGCGGGCGAGCGCCTGAACAGCGTGACCCAGCGTATCGGCGAAATTGACGGGATGAACCAGTCGGTAGCCACCGCTACCGAGAGGAACCTCGGTGGTGGAGTCAATCACACATGGGAACCGAGATCAACACCCTCAATCAGGAAGGTGTGGAAAACCTGCAATCACCTTGCGGGCCTGTGTTCCGACCTGGAACAAAGCGGCGCGCTTGAAACAACTGGTGGGTAGTTTTATCCGGATTTGATCCCGCCGGGTCAGCGGCCTGCCTTGCACAGCAGCTCGCTGACAGGCCTTTTCTTCAGGCAATTCGGATGTGTCCTGCCAATTTGTTCCACAACTCGGCGGCGCCTGGAAACTCGGTGGCCGTCCTCACTGCTCAGGTCATCCGGGTCATATCGACTCAAACAACCCTCTCCCAGCGTCGCGGGGGCTTTGGAAGTCGCCTTGTCCAGTGGATCGCTCATGCTCCAGTCTCACCCGCGCTCAAAAAAAGGGCCTGTAGCGATTTAACGCCCAGGCCCTTCATTCTTCAATCAAAACACTTCAATCAGAACACGACAGTCTTGTTGCCGTGCACCAGTACCCGGTCTTCCAGGTGATAGCGCAGGCGCGCGAGCCAGCACCATTCTTCTCGACGTCACGGCCAAAACGGACCATGTCTTTCGATGCTGTCGCTATGGCTGACACGCACCACGTCCTGCTCGATGATGGGACCGCGGCGTCCAACTCTTCGGTGACGTAGTGGCACGTTGCACCGATCAGCTTCACGCCACGCAGGGATGCCTGGTGATACGGCTTGGCACCCACAAACGATGGCAGGAAACTGTGGTGAATATTGATCACCTTGCCCGCGTATTCACTGCACAACTCCGGCGGCAGAATCTGCATGTAGCGCGCCAGTACCACGACGTCCGCATCGTGCTGCTTGACCAGGCGCGAGACCTCGGCAAAGGCCGGCTCCTTGTCCTGCGGGTTGACCGGGACGTGGTAAGTACGGAATGCCATGCCACTCGACCATGCTGCGCAGGTCGTCATGGTTGGAAAATCACGCAGGAGATTTCGCAGTCCAGTTCATCGCTGTGCCAGCGGTGCAGCAGGTCTGCCAGGCAGTGGGACTCACGACTGGCCATCAGGACCGCGTTTTTTCTGTTCCGTGTTCGGTGATGCGCCAGGTCATCGAGAATCTTCTTCAGCGATCGGGCGCAAATGCCTCGCGAAATGCCTCTAGACCAAAGGGCAGCGTATCGGCACGAATTTCGTGACGCATGAAAACCAGCCGCTGAGATTGTCCGAGTGATGGCTCGCTTCGGTGATCCAGCCGTTGTGGGAAGCCAGAAAGTTACTGACCTTGGCAACGATGCCAACCCGGTCCGGGCAAGCAATCACCAGCGAAAAGTGCGCATTAGGGGGAAACTCCAGAACTTCGCAAAGGCCGCCATTCTAAGCGATTGCGCAGAAAAACTGCAGTATTCCTCAACGCTTATTCTGAACGGCTGCGTCAACCCTGCCCTTAATAGCGTAAGGTTTTTTCCCCATTATGTGTGCAACCGCGTGGACTCCGGCAGTAAGCCAAGACTTAACCAGAGTATCTTTAGGCCATCCCCCTTACTAATTAACTCAATTCCACGCTTTTGCCACAAACAACCAAGTAAATTACATAAATGCGGCCTTTAAATGTTTACTTGGGCAAACTGTCTGACTATTATTGAGCCACTATCCCCTTTCACCCAGCGCCCTGCATAAGGTAGTCCCCATGTCCCTGATCAACGAATATCGCGCCACCGAAGAAGCTATCAAAGAGCTGCAAGCCCGTTTGAAGAACCTGTCCCAAGACGACAAACTGCAAACCGAGCTGGAATTCGAAGGCAAATTGCGCACCCTGATGGGCGAATACTCCAAATCCCTGCGTGACATCATCGCGCTGCTGGATCCGGATTCGAAAGTTAAGGCTCCACGTGGCGCCGTAAAAACTACCGGCACCAAGCGTGCACGCAAGGTTAAACAATACAAAAACCCGCAAACGGCGAAGCAAGTGAATTGAACCCAAAGGTGGCAACCACAAGACTCTGAAAGAGTGGAAAGCCAAAGTGGGGCGGCGACGTGGTTGAAGGCTGGGCTACCCTGCTGGGCTAAGCCTCGCCAGGACGCTGCGTGATACGCAACGCAATAAAAACGCCAGCTTGCTGGCGTTTTTTATTGTCCGTATTTTACCCGGGAAGCTGATTACAGACTCATTCGAGTCGCTAAGGCATCAACATACTCCTGCCATTCATCAAGCACCTGGCGCTGAAACGGTGTGGCACTAACAGCCAACTCAAGACACGCCTGCTTAAAACCCTCAAGGGTGTTTGGCGCGCCCCATTGAGGGTCTGGACAAACGTTGCTGACAGAAAACTCTCCAGCGTTGTTGCTCTTCACTATTCAAGGTGTCTGGAAAGTTGCGTGCACGATAGCGAAATAATAATTCAGGCAAACGTTCATCATCGAAAGGCCATTGCTGGCGCGCTAGTTGCGCCGGCTCGGCGACTCTCACTTGCTCACATAAACGTCGATCACGATCCCGATAAAACCATCGTATAGCTGCTGCTCGGGATCGGCGCTTGGCGCAAAATCTTCCTCGGCGTAAATCGCCGCCAGTTTATCGCGCCATAGTTCCTGTGCGTCGCTTAGCCGCAGGGCCCGTGCATCACACTCATCCATATCCAGCTGCAAACGCTCCGCGGTCTTGCGGCCGAAGCACGCTCAACGGTGCGACCACCGGGCAACGATTGATGTGCAGCAACTTGAGCGGTACCGGCAATTCACCTTCGGCCAGTTCGTCGCGGCGGGTATATAAGCGCCGGCGCAAGGTATCGGCGTCCTCGTCCAACAGCCCTTGCGGATCGAGCCCCAGTCGCAGACGATCAATGCATTGCGATTGCGCGGGTGCCACGCCAGCGGCAGCACCACCCCCAGGTAATGACGCTCGGCAGAAAAACGACCGGAAATATGCACCATCGGCTGCAACAACCGCACCTGGTCCCATGACCCGTTTGTTTGCTGCGCAGTTGAACAGCCAGTCATAGAGCTTGGGTTGCTTCTCGCGGATCAACCGGGCCAGGGCGATGGTGGCGCGCACATCGGACAAGGCGTCGTGGGCCTGGCCGTGGTCGATGCCGTTGGCGGCCGTCAACCGCTCAAGCTTGAGGGTGACGCGCCCGTCCTGTTCCGGCCAGACGATCCCGTCAGGGCGCAGGGCGTAGGCAGTGCGCACACCGTCGATCAGGTCCCAGCGGCTGTTGCCGCCTTGCCATTCCCGGGCATAGGGATCGAAGAAATTGCGGTACAAGCTGTAGCGCGTCATCTCATCGTCAAAAACGCAAGTGTTGTAGCCGGCCCCGCAAGTGCCCGGGGTGGCCAGCTCGGCGTGCACCCGGGTCATGAAGTCGGCTTCGGCCAGGCTTTTTCCGCCAGCACGCCGGGAGTGATGCCAGTGATCGCGCACGCTGCCGGATGCGGCAGGATATCGTCGCTGGGGTGGCAGTAGAGATTGACCGGCGGCCCGACCCTCGTTAAGCTCGAGGTCGGTGCGAATACCGGCTACCTGCAGCGGGCGGTCGGTACGCGGATTGATGCCGGTGGTTTCATAGTCGTACAGAAAATGGTGGTCACGGGCTATTCCTGTGCTGAAGACCGGCAAAGTCTAGGCGCTTGCAGGCATCGGGGGCCAGCGCTGTGTTCCCTGTACAAATTTCAGTAAATCGTTGAGTGGTTGCTTCC
>RCNN01000390.1:0-11598 GCA_003667245.1 Heterostelium multicystogenum
TCCGCGGCATCGGTATCTTGGATTCCAAAATTAATGGCAATCGGTCAAGGTCTTAACTTTTCCAAACATGATGGTATTTTTTTTGGTTTCCAAGTGACTTGTTTGAAGAGAATGTCATCACTGGGAAACAATAGGTTGAGAATATCATTTCCAACATTTTGGATGAGTGCTTGGATGCTGTAGACCATTAATATCCTTCAAGCTGATAAGATGGCAGCTTTTGTTTTCTGAGCGATGGAATTGAGACCGTCAGCGCCAACTAAAAAATCAGCTCTCACACACATGGAAACCATCGTCAAAATATACGGGTCACTCTCCTCGTGGTCCTCACGGTAACGATTGGAAACACTTGCCATAGTGGATATCGATATCTTCAGCTAAAATATAATTTAGGCCGCTCTTTGTCGATATAACTAGAGCAAGTAAGTTGATTAAGGATTTCCAGATTGCGGTCTGTCACAACAAACCGACCATTGTGCAACCTAGTCTCAGACTCTATCTTTTGGTATTTAATACATGGACAATGCTTCTCTTAATGAATCTTTGCCCATTTTAGTAAGTCCAACATAACATCCATGGTACTTTGGCAATCTTTAATTCCTTTTCATAGACTTCTACACTAAATTTACCACCAATATTTTCTTTAAACAATTTTGCCCAAAGTAAGACCACCAGTTCCACTTCCTATAATAACAATCTTCATACTACAAAAAATCCATGAATTATTTAAATATATCTGGGCTAAATACCTCCTTCTTTATAATGTTCATATGAACCTACTCAGTTTTCATTTTTGTTTCTAATTTGTTCGGTAGCTACTTATTGTTTTTAAAAAATACTTTGTTTAAAATGTAATGTATTCATTATGAATGAAAATTGATTGATTTAATACGTTTTCATTGGTATTCCTACAAATGAAAGGATGTACAACTAATGATTATCATTTCACTGTTTGATTACTCATTGTTCTTCTTTTAAAGAAAAGTACCAAAGATCTTATATAATGTTTGAACATTATTATGTACCTACACATACTAAACAGCACTACATTCATTATATGTAATGGTACTGTTGTATAAACTGTGTTGCATTGTTGTTGTTGTTATATTTTATATGGTGACCAGACGGGGGTTAATATAGGTATTTTTAAATAGACTATGACTCATCATTCCAAATTATTTTTTACAAGTGTTGAACTTTATTGGCTTTCCTCTATCTTTTGATGATTCATTCGACTTGTCAGATAACAAAATCAATAATAATAGTAAATTTAATAATAGTATTAAAAGCAATCTCAAATAACAACTTCAAAACAAAAATGTACATTTTTATTATTAAATTTAGAGAGCCTCTGATCAATAATAATGGCTTATACTTGTGACGGTTATGATGTCTCTTTGTAAATGATATAAACCCACTAGAAGAATAGTGGCGCAGCCTACTGACACTCCAACTGAAATACCAACTATTTTGGCCATTGGTCAGTGATAACTTTTTATGCTTGGGTTTATCTTTGATCGGAATTGTTATTGTCACTCGATCCACTAGTGTTTCCTCCAGTAGTTTCGTGTCTTCGCGTTCCGGTGTGACTACCTCCAGTTGTAGTTCCTTCAGTTGTAGCTCCTCCAGTTGTAGCTCCTCCGGTTGTAGCTCCTCCGGTTGTGGTTCCTCCGGTTGTAGATCCTCCAGTTGTGGTGCTATCACCTGTTTGGCTATTACAAATTATCTCCAACAATGTTGCTGTGAATGGTACACTCATATCCTACTTTGGTATCGGATACGCATGAGAGTGCAGGTGTGACATCATTGTTAGTTACATTGTTGATATACATTGTGGTGGAGTTGCAAACCATTGCTGTTGTGGTGTTAGTGTCACTCAAGAATACCAAGTCACTAAAGATAAAATCTGCATTTCCATTGGTGGTAAAGATGGAGCTACCAATACCAATTCCATTGGAGTTATTGGAAAATGATAAGTTGGTGGCGATAGACTTGGAGGCGTTGGAATAGTAGATTGCTCCTCCATTGAACACGCAGAAGTTTTCCGAAAATGAGGAATCATAGATATTAGAGGATCCACCCGTGATGTAAATGGCTCCTCCATTGTTGGATCCAATGGTCATGTTGAAGAGACTTCCACCAACTTCCAAAGTATTGGATTGATCAGCTTCATAGTCAATAGCAGTCGATCCAATATTCCACTGGAAAGTGGAGTTTAGAACCTTCAAGTTGTTATTATACGATTGGATGAATCCTCCATAGTTGGAACGAAGTGAATTGTTGTAGAATATCAAGTCAGATATTTCAACAGTTCCTTCGTTGGAGTCCAATGTAATAATTCCAATTCTACCCTTGTTATAAGCCATTGTTGTATTTTGAATGCTAGCAGAAGTAATCAACGCATTAATTACGCTATCATTATGACGACGTTATTGTTGATTTGGCAATTGTAGATGCTAAGCTGACCTTGGCTCTCAGAGTGGAATACTGTACCGCAATCGGCAGAGTTATTGAAAAACACAGAGTTGGAGTAAACTACAGCAGTGTTTGATACTTTTGATTGAACATGAACAATTCCATACTCGGCTTTGTTTTCAGCAATGTAAACATTGTCCAAAGTCAAAAGAGTACCACTCCACTGAGTATTAATATTTACAACAGTTCCATTTCCAGTAATATTTTCAGTAATATTTCCATTAATAATACTTAGATAGCTGAGTGTCAAGTTGGTGAATCCGGCAGCAGTGTCTTGGATAGTTACAAAACTAGCTTTATTTTGTAAATCAATAATGGCCTTGAAGTTTGTAGTAACACTGGTAATCGTAACATTCTGGTTTACGATATTTATAAAACTATTATTTGAACCAACATAAGTTCCATAGACCAAACTGAGAACTAATGAATCTGATTTTGGTTGAATAGCCTCATATGCCTGCAGACCCGACAAGATATCTGAACAGGCCGTCTGGAGAGTATCTCCACATGGCATACTATAAGGCAGAGTTGAATCTACATAAATTTGATTTGAAGATTGACATAATCCAATCAATCCAATAAATACAACAACTCCTACTACTTGAAAATTATTTTTTTTATTTCTAGACATTTTAATATTTAAATAATTTTGCTGGTTTCCACAATGCAATATGACGAAATCAATTTATATAGTTAACGAATGAAGTTGGAATATTCTTTGTATTTTGCTTTCGCTCAATACTTAAAGTTGCCAAAAATCTAAAATATCAAGATTAAGTACCGAGATATTTATTAATTTTTATGTTTGTGTGCAAAATTATCAATGACCTTTCAAAAATTTGAACAGCATTCCAACTTCTAGATCAATGCTAATCATCTTCGAAAAAAGATGACCATCTTAAAAGAAACAGATTTTCATACATACCAAAGTAGACTGCATCCGTATTCTGATTAGAATAAACATAATTCTTTATTTTTAAAGTTAAGAGCTTATCATCATTCCTAGGATAGATAATATCAGATTCTTCATTTCCAAATTCCAATATATATCTTGATTTTTACATAAAAATTTATCTAAGTTTTATAATAAAAATACTAGAGAAGATGCATGTTGAGTATCGGTGGTACTGTGGATGCTCGCCTGCTTAGCAGCAACATGTTTGGCCTAAATAGTGGAGGTGATCATCAGGTCTATAGGTTAATGGGTCGACTGAATCACTACAAGAGGGATCTTCTCCGCTATCGTTGCAAATTTTGTAGGAGGTTACATTGTTCTGGTACCAAACTTCATTTGGTACATGGTGGTATTCATAAATTGTATATTCAGGTGGAAGCTATAATTAACAAAAATAGTTAGTGAATGGTTACATTGATTTGGTACAGCTATGAGCTGTATGGTTAAAAATATTTACATGTGGAACTGGATCTCTTTGGTTGACTACTCTCCAATTATTTCTGTGAATATCGTTATAGTATTGAGCAAATACATCATTACCAACTCTTGGAGATCCAATTGTCATAGAATAAACATCAATATTTGGGAACCAATTTAGTACTGATAAAGTACAGAATGCTATAAAATTAATTATAATAAGTATTTGAGATGATGAACGGAATATCAAAAATATCTACATACTTGAAACTGCTGCACCATAAGAATGTCCCAACACCATAATTCTGTTGCAACTTTCACATTGTTTGAGTGAATCTATAATTCCAGCATGGATATCTTCAGAAACACTAACCCAAGAGTGATAGAATCCATAGTGGACCTTGGCGTCAGTGACATTGGGATAGTCGACACGGAAGAACTCAAAATTTTCAATCCAATCTGTAGTTGATACCGATCCTCTAAAAGCAACATAAACTATAATTAATCCAAAAGTTTTAGTATACTTTTTTTTTTTTTGCTTTTTAAAACAATCAATTGTAATAATACCTGTATTATTATAAGTTGTAATGATACCTCTTGTACTGGTATCATTATTTTGAATAACCTTTGCATTGGTAGCACCTGGGAAATTCTGACATCTGGGGCAAGTCCAATCCAAAACCTGTTCGGTGTCGCAGTAGGCCACATAGTTCATCAATACATTGTCAACACCAAACTCCTGAGAATATGGGTTTTGGGGCGGTTCATTAGACAACACTTTTTGTTCAACATTAATCAGATAGAAAACCACTACCAAAAGAAATAGATAATTTTTTATTACCATTTCTTTATCTTTAAATTATTATTTATAAAGAAGATTTGTATTTTAAAATGATTGGTGATTTGAATCTATTTCATTCTTCAGCGGAGTTTACTCATTTAGATTTTTTGATTTTAAAATAGTAAAATTGCTTTGAAAAAGAAATATCTAACCAGGAAAGAAATACCTAAATGTAAAGTTTTAGTGCAAAAGAAGATTTATGTTTGGAGGTGGACCTTTAAATTTAATATCAAGGGAACATTTTAAAAAACCAAATCAAAAAAATAAAAAAATAAATCAAAAGTTTTGAATGCCAAGCCTTCGGATGTTATTTTTTGTTTGTCATCAATCATCAAAGATATTTATATAAATAATATAAAATATGGTTAATAGTATTCCTGGTTAGATATTTCTTGATATCAGGTTTTGATAATAAACAATATTTTTTTATATCGATAAAGTGAATAGTCAAGTTATTTCAATAGAAAACCTTATTTACCAAGTTTTCTTACTCTAAAACTTAAATTTAAAACCTACAATACTAAATTTTGTTACCGATCATCAAATTCCCCTTTGGTCTAGTGGTGAGGATTTTCGCCTGTCACGCGAAAGGCCCGGGTTCAATTCCCGGAAGGGGAGGAATATTTTGAGAATTTACATTTCGCATGCGGTTTAAACAGAATCAGACACCACATGATGGTC
Organism: Heterostelium multicystogenum; assembly: GCA_003667245.1. NCBI lineage: Eukaryota > Evosea > Eumycetozoa > Acytosteliales > Acytosteliaceae > Heterostelium > Heterostelium multicystogenum. Next base: position 5,370 of record RCNN01000390.1, read on the forward strand.
AAAGTACCATTTCCCTGCTGACTAGATTCTCTTTTGATGAGCAGTTCAAGAACATAGCCAAAATCAAAGGTCCGGCCTGTCGAGACGTTATATTCCGTTTCTTCGCCCACGCTCTCCCCATTAACCATCTCAGGGAAGAGCATAACTGTGTCCTGTGTGGTCTTTCAATAGACTCAAAGCCATATGACCATTATTTCTTTGGTTGCATTGCTCTTTTTGGGTTAACTTTACTATCAAAAATCAAGAATCAATATAGAAGATATTGCGGTTACAATCTCCTAAACTGGTCTATCACTAACATCTCTTTTATAAATACCAAATCAGGTAAGAGAACCAAACTGCCGTTCCTGCATTTAACCGCGTGCATAATCAGAGCCATATGGAGAGTGGTGTCCAACAATCTGTATGGTGATAAGACACTTGACTTCACTAACACTCCTAAGTTGTCAAGCAAGTACTATAAAAACTTGGTTGCAATAAATTACCATAAGCTCTGTTTATCGCTGACTTCCAAAGGCACTGCTGAACCAGCCACCACCGTTGCTATCAATGAGTTCAAAAAAGACTGGAACATTTTTCACCATCTCTGGTTGCGATATCCCAATCTGGCGCTCCCGCGTTCATTTATAGATTAATATTTCATTTGGATATGAATACAAAACAAAAAAAACAAAAAAAAAAACAGGAAAAATGAAAAAAAAAAAAAGTATTTCGGACAATCACGACTGTCCCTTTGTGTCGTGAAATATATATATATAGTACACTGTGAGGTTCTGACCCTCACCATTTATTATTTAATTAATAAATTATGATCACCTGGATGATTAAAAAAAAAAAAAAAAAAAAAACACCACAGTGACCCAGATACGGCCATAAAAAGAATACAATACCTCATCTCGTCCGATCTGACCCAAAGAATTTCCAACCACGAGGCAGTCAATCAGACCAATAATTACTAGTTATCATCAGTTATTTATTTAAGTATTTACATTCAACTAATAAGTTGAGTTTATAAGCAGACAATCAGGGTGATTGATATTGTGCTAGAAATTGGATTCTCGAAGAAAGTGAATGACTTCTGATTGATTTGAAAATAGTGATTAACCTAGCGGTATTTGGTGAATCTATCTTATTATTAAAGGCATTGACAAAGAATGATTCATCTGACATATCGGCAGGGTCCACACCAACAGGTTTCTGTGGCTTTAGGTGGTGTGATATAACAATTGCATCATTTGAAGAAGATCTTGGAATCGGTGTCAATTTCAAAATATTTCCTGATCCATTTCTAGAGACCGAAGGCGAAATAGATGACGATGGTGTAGTAGTTGTAGATGACGTTTGTAGATAATTTGTTTTTCTTCTCAATATGTTGATCAAGTTGCTCTTGGAATGAAGAATCAATATCGTCAATAAATATACAATCTCGATCATCAACCAATTCTATTTCATCGAGCTCCTCTATATCTCTTTTACGCTTTACACTCAAAACAGATTTTGATTCTTCGATGTCTTCTTCTTCTTCTTCTTCGATATCATCTTCGCCTACTTCATCCTGCTGCTCGTCATCCTCTTCAAGATTGATCACAACATTATAAACGTCCAAACCCCTGGAAGGCTTCATAGATGGAGGTGAAACACAGTATGGTGCAGAAGCAGTCTTCTTTGTTGGTGTAGTGCTGCTGCTGCTGCTGTTGCTGTCATCATTGAGCAAAGATTTTTCTTTACAAAATTGCTCAACTAAAGAAATGATTGCTTGTCCATGGTCCTTCACTTTTTTAGCATCCATTCCATCGATGGTTTGCAGTCGCTCCAATGTTAAAGGTCTTGCTGTGCATATACCTCTGAGCGTTTTCTCAGAGAGGATAATATAAGGCGGAACATTAAGCTGTGACGACAATTGCTTTCTGAATCCTATCATCCTGGTGAGTAGTTCAGAAATCAATGAGATATCCTCAATTGCTTTCTTGTTCTGTGTCTTCTCCTGTAACTTTGCCTTTTTGGCTTGGGCAGCTGCAAGTACCTCCGACTTCCTAGAGGACTTGGATGCCTTGTACTCTGACAGCAATGCTGCGGTCGACGGAATCATTATCGCCACATTGCTATCTTTCTTTTGAAGATTTTGCTTCAAGGCAGACCATCCCTTACTTCCAAGCTTGATGGTTATAAACTTTTTGACCGTTCGCTCCTCCAAGTAATCTTCTTGCACCAGCACTTCGCCAAGCTCACGCCACCATTTTTCAGACATATGTACACCTTTCCTGAAACATTTAGACGATCTATACTTTTCAATCTTGCTGATGCTTGATCCACGAAGAAACTTGATGACTGTGGCTAGTCCAAATCTCTCCTTGGTCTCCATGACTGCCTCAAGTAAAGACATCACCTCTACAGTCAAATCCAATCTCGAGTCCAAGTCGTCTGCCACTCCTCCGCGAGCTAGGCAATTGTCACATCCTTCGCAACCACCCGGTGGCACTGTATATTGCTCATCTAGCACCGAAAGTAGTGATTTTCTTCGGCAATCACGCTCATTCAACAAATATCTCTTCACTTCGCTAATCTTGTCTATGCCAGTCTTTAAATGTTCATCCTGTTTGGACATTGATACTCTATACTGATTCTTTACGAAGTCTTGTCTTGAAAAGAACACCACCGACAAAGATGGAAGTCCATCTCTCCCTGCTCTTCCAGACTCCTGATAATACTCTTCTAGATTTCTTGGTGCTCCATAATGAATTACCAGACGAGTGTCTGGCTTGTCGATACCCATGCCAAAAGCAATCGTTGCAACCACTATGTCCGTCTCATTATTGATAAAGTCTTTGTGTATCTGGCTTCGCTCGTTCTTTGTAAGCTTTGAATGGTAGCATGCCGAGTTGAAGCCATTGGTTTTTAGAAAACTATTGATCTCTATTGTCAGATTGATCGTAGGGCAATAGATAATGGTTGAAACATTGTTGCCGCCATTGCTTTTTGTCACCTCGTTGATGACCTTTGTGATCATTCTCAGGTCTTTAGTTTGTCCATTGGACCCACCTGCTTTGTAGATGGTTTTGTAGAATATGTTTGGTCGATTTCTAGTCGATGTAAATTAGTGCTGTCTCACGAAACTTCAGCAGGTCACATACATCCTTCTGTATTTGGTCGGTGGAGGTTGCTGTGAGTGCCATTATTGGCACGTCTGGGCACAACTGTCTGAGTCTCTCAAGGTTACGAAAGTCACGTCTAAAGTCGTGTCCCCAATGCGAAAGGCAATGCACTTCATCTATTCCAAACAAACATAGAGTATCCGACTCGTACAGCTCATGTATCATGTCCAACGAGGTCATAGCCTTTTCCGGCGACATGTAAATGAGCCTATAATATCCACCAACCACCTTTTGATGCAACTCTGACGACGGCAGTGTTCCACCTGCATAATGGCATACTTTGACTCCCAGTCTGAACAATATCGTCAAAAGATAAGCATGAAGCATGAAGAATGCGCACATGAGTTAGTCAACTAACCCAATAACAACAACCCCAATACAATGGTATAATACAATACATACGATGATAACTTTAAAAGCTGGTCCTCCATGATCGAGATCAATGGCGATATGATGATTGCAGTCTTTTTCAGAACGAGTGGCGGTATTTGGAAACACAGTGACTTGCCAGCTCCGGTTGCCATTGAAACATAGACATCTCTGCCCTGAACAACCGAACTAGTGATAATATCCCTTTGATTTTCCCTAAAGCCATTGAATCCAAAGTACTTCTTCAATATCTTATTTATTCTTTCCTCCATGATCGATGTACAAAGTCCATTATTCTATCTAACTGTTGCACTTAACCAATCATCACATGTCGCCCTGCAAATAGAGAATCATGCGAACCAAAAATGTATTTTTCATTTATTTTGATTTCAAAGTACGAATAAGCAAATTGTGGTGGCATATCCTAATATATATACATCTAGATGATCATTGAGATATATTCAGTGTTTATTGCTATAAAACCAAAGATTTGAAGATATACATAAGAATTATTATTTTAAATTATTATAAGCGATATTTTAATATTAATCGATCGATCATTTGATTCATTCATTCATTATGAGAAAGGAAAGATGAAGAGTGTGGCACATACATGTAAGAGGTGCAAAGATGATGGACAGATCATGCAAATATAATGATTAATTAATTAACAAAACGGCTGATCATTATCTTAATTGTAAAAATATATCTAAGTTTGTACAGAGATTTTTATTGTTATATCCTTATTTTTTGTTACAAAAAGACTAGTTTTTGTGTGAATAACAGGTCAGATCGATCGAAGAAATCTCATTGAATTGAATTCAACCAAAATATCTGGAATTTTGGGTAACATTTAAAAAATGTTGCAAAATGACCCATTTCATTAATGTGTGGGATGAGATCAACAACAACTGATTTTTATCCAAATTTTAAAAAAATATTTATTTTTAAAAACAAAGTGTTTGCCCACCAAGTTCATATGAAATTGGTCTCGTTTAGCAACATACTTCAATTTTTTTTTGTATTTTTGAACATTAATATTTAAATAACATTATTTATTTATATAATTTATATATATATAGCATCAATAAACTAAACACACACACAACTAACTATAACAATTATTATTGCTATTATTAATATATATTAATAACAACAATAATAATAATAAATATAGAGTAGTATTTTAAAATAAGGAAGTAGTGTATGTACATATAAAATCAAACAACACCCACCCACCATCACCATACAATAACAATAAGATAAGAATAGCAAAGATAATTAAAGAATAAGAATAATAAACCAACAAACTTCACTCACTTTTTTTAGAAAACAAACACACATCAAACACAACACACCAACAACAATAACATTAACAACAACAGCGTGAAAGTTTAAATTAATAAATTTTTAAAATAAATTTATATAATTTCTGCTTTCTTTTGTTTGCTTGTCAGCTATTGGTTATTAAATATTGATAGTTAGTTATAACAGTCATTCTAATTTGATTTATCGATAAAATTCAACATTTTAGGCTACAATAAAGAAGAAAACTTGTATTGAATAGTAAGAGAGTCATATTTTGACCGATAATATAGTCACAGACAACAGCCACCAAACACAGTAATTTTAGATAAACAACATATATAATATAGAATGCCACCCCCTCCACCACCCCCACCCAAAGCACCACCTCCCCCTGCTGCCTTACCACCAAAGGCCTCTGGTGAGAGAGGTGCCCTTCTCAACTCAATTCAAAAGGAACCAAATTGAAAAAGACACAAACCAACGATAGATCCGCCCAGTTACCACTGGTATGTTGATCAAATGATTGATTGATCGATTGATCGATCGATCGAATGGCAGCTCTGCGATATTGATTGGACAGGGCATAATATAATTGAACAGTGATTATTAATACTTAATTGTTTTACTACTAATATAGCACCAAAGCCAACACCAGGAGGTGGAGGTGGACCAATGGGTATGCCAATGGGTGGTATGCCCAGACCAGGTGGTGCCAAGCCAGCTGGTGGAATGGGTATGGGTGCCCCAAGACATGAAGATACAGGTTCTGCAGGTGGTCCACAATTGGGTGGATTGTTTGCTGGTGGTATGCCCAAGCTGAAACCAAGCGCATCTGGAGGTACTATGAAGAAGCCACCCCCCATGATGTCCCCAGTTGCTGCTGCTCCACCACCTGCACCAATGTCCAAGCCAGTTGCTTTTTAAACCACCTCCCCCAGTCGCACAACCATCACCACCATCAATGAAGCCAATGAGTAAGTGATAGAATGAAATGAAGAGACATTGATAATTTGTTATCTAATTCTATTTATTCCACAGTGAAACCAGCTCCACCACCCGTGATGAAACCAACTCCACCACCACCAATGATGAAACCAACACCACCACCACCAATGGGAAGATCACCAGCTCCACCACCCCCAGGTGTTGGAAGCAGACCACCACCCCCACCAGCCAGATCCTCTAACAATGATGAAGGTAAATTATCTAACATCTCCTAATCTACATGGACCCAATTACTAATTACTAATCGTTTTTCATTATAGAACTCAGAAACGCATTGGCACAGGTAGCAGATTTGGAAGCACAATTGGCAGAGGCCAACCAAAGAATTCAACAATTAGAACAACAAGTGAACTCCAAAACCAGCCGGAAGAAGAGCTAAAGCTTTGTATGATTAT
>RCNN01000391.1:0-28319 GCA_003667245.1 Heterostelium multicystogenum
ACCCTTACCCTTACCCTTACCTCTACCCTCTACCCTCTACCTCTACCCTCTACCCTCTACCCTCTACCCTCTACCCTCTACCCTCTCTAGTTCCGCTTGCGGGAAAATGCTTTTTACATAGCTATTTTTAATTAAACTAAATCCACTTTATTTAAACCTAAAACAACCTGTTGACCTAATAATATATCTATCTATTAATGAAGACACTGATCCAAATCATCTGAGTCCGAAACTCTATTAAATCCTCCATCATATACTTGATAAACTGTAACTACATTGAATTGAGTTAAATTCCACCACTTATCAGTCCTGTTTGTTGTCTGATGCTAAACTAGAAAACAAAGATTCATCATCCACCAAACTAATTGAACCTGAGAGCAAAAAACCAATCAATGAGTCCACCTTAATCCTGAATTAAGACGAATGACCTGAATGTGCTTAACCATTAAGAGCCTAGAGCTGTATGTTGTCAGTCCAACAAGAACGATGACCTAACTAGTCATCTAAGAGATTCGATACTTCTTTTTGAGACCACGTGCGTAGCTGACCGCTTGTTGAATTGCATACTGAAGACATCCATCCACAATTCTTCCATATCTATGATCTGTGAGCGAGAGATTGAGTAGAATTGCCTGTTCTTCTGAAGAAATCGATGCTGATGTGAGACACATATCATCCCATGAGCTTGGAGATCTCTTCAACATTCCTATCTTGATATTATTGAACATTAAGTGAATCCTCGGTTTTGTCTGAGATCGATACTGTCGGACACATTCATTCTATTCAAAAGTACTCAAATCACTTATCATCGTGAGACTAGGAGTTAAAGATGGAGATTGTTCTTCCAAAAGTGTTCGAGCCTTTCATCTTGTCCACTTTGAACTCTTGTTCAATGCCGTCCAGCTTTCCAAATGAATATGCGATTTCTGAGTCAAAACATTCAGACAAGCTATTCTTATCGTGATGAATGACATTGTTGCCTGTAAGTTGGCTGAGATCTTGTCCAAGAATGATTTCACAGAGTGGATTGTGTCGTCGTCCTTGATGAATTGTATGATTGCTGATCTGAGCTCCCCAGTGTCGAATGACTTCCAGTTGAAGAGTCGCCTGACCTAGTAGAGGTACTCCTTTCCTTCCTGGCTAACAGATTTGGAATGTAAAGTTGCGTTCCTTTGTCGAGGAATGTCAGTGCACCAGTGTTGTACATGAGTGACCAAAGCCTTGCGATCTTGACCCAATTTTTGAATCTCTGTGAGGTTGAATCTTCCGATTGGTCCTCCACAGCATTTGATGTTGTGATAGACTTGTTCCTTGTTGAACTTATATCCTTTGTTTTCACTTTTCAAGTGATCGAGAATCGATGACCTTGTGGTCTCTTGAAGTGGTGGAACGATGTCATCGAGTCCATCCCTGACATGAGTGTCTGTATTGCCATAGATCGACGAGTACTTTGGCTCAAGAGTCAAGTGGGTTGTGATGTCGAATACAGATGTTAAATCGGACATTGCAAGAAGTGTGACACCAGTGATGAATGCGATAGTGTTGGTCTTGTAGCATGCTGAGTTGACTGAAGTACTCTTTGAAGTTGTTCTCAATCTGTAAAATTGTTAATTGTTGAGTCGAGAGGGATGGTCACACACTTTACGTTCTCATCGACGAATATGATGTCAGTCTTAACAATTCGTTTCAAGCAATCTCTGGCCAGAGTGTAGACCGATCTCTTCAAAGAATCGAAACTCTCCAAACAGTTGGGTAAAGCCTCGATCTGGAACCTCTCTTCTGTCCTCTTAGATATGAGAAGATGCTGGTAGTCCTCAATGAAAGGCTTGACAGAACTATTGACCTTGCTGTTAAAGTCTGTCTCAAAAACCTGTTTGATTTTTACTCAGAAATGATGCTAGCCTTGTTTCATTTTGTGTAGTCTTACCTCAAAGGTGGAGTTGGTATTCAAGCCAGAGAAGTCAAGATGAAGTACCATGAACTTGTCATCATATCGGTCGAGTTTCCATAATCAATGTTAAAAACTGATTGAATAAATAGAAAAATTAGCATCATCATTGAAAATAGCTTAAGCTTATATAATAGTTACCTTAGCAAATGCTTGTTGTGCCATTTCATCACTACATTCACCTAGCTGAACAAGATAGCTTTGAATTCTTGGATCTGGAGTTGTGTGTAGTGGTGGAGCTGTTTAAAAGGGTGATGATCGTGAAAGATGATGTTGGTCAAGATCCCATCTTCTGTAGAATAGGAAGAATCTTGAGAAGATTCTGCCATAGTTACTCTTGTACAAGAACATTATTATCATGTCTATTATGCCAATATATTTATACTCTGAGAAGTAGTGCAAGCTTCATTATCTCCTAATAGTAGATTTGTCTTGGTGATACTCCAGACTTGAATTTATAATATCCAATCCTATATTCACTTATCTTGTCCGTGATGAACTTGACATAGTCACTTTGACTTACAAGTCATTACTGTGAGTATCTCGCATTGAACTGACTTATGTGCTAGACTTCTAAAGGTTACATCAATAACCAAATTAACTCTTAGTTATCTTTTAAAACAAATTAATAACAACTCTTATAACAAAACTTCTTCGATGTTCAGCTTACTTAGTCGTTTATCATAGTTGTAGTAATGCTTAGATACTTTGTCAAACGTTGATTCTACGATAAATATACTAAGTTGAGCGAGTTGTTATTGGGAATGTTACTGTTACATTATAAATTATTGAATCTACACAAGTATTGCTATAACCAAGTAATAACTGATTATCTTGATATAACTTGATAATAGCAATACTTGTTTGTAAAACAACTTGGAATGTGGGGGTGGAGTTCTTGTTGATCAAAAAATACAAAGATATACAACAAGATTGATCTGGTGATCTACAAAACAGTGTGTGAGTGGGTGATGCAAAGATTAGAAAATTGATGGACTCTCTTAGCCACCATGAACATCAAGTTCGGCAAACTTTGATGTTCATGGAGTTTCCCGGTGCCAACCACGCGGAGGTGGAGTCCAACTGGCACCACAGTAGCTTACACACTCGAGCCTCCAAAGACCAAGAGCATCTTTGTGAGTGTGTAACCATAAGAATCCAAGTCCCACTTGATTCCTATGTCAAGGTCGAAGATGTATATGAGCCGAGGTATCAAAGGAAACTGTCTCAATTAAATGCCGATTTAATGAGTACATATTCATCTTTCCATCACAGTCTAACCTCCTGCAACTCAAGGATCTTAAGTTAGACCGATTCCCAGTGATGTGGTGTTTGTCAAAGTATGTTATGACAAACACAAACAAGTATGAATAGTATTTTGCCAGGATCCTGATCCTCCTACGCCGAGACATGATCGAATGATTTAGAATCAATCATCATGTGACTCTACATCCACAATCAATTTGAACAGCTCGCCTCCATTCAAAATAGATTGTTGACCTTAGCCACGACGGCCAGTAGTTTCTCTTTCGAGAAAATGAGATAGTCTCAAGTTCCCAACTCTATTGACTATCTCATTTGAGCAACATTATTCCTTAGTCACAGCTGTCGGAACCAATGTTGCTCAATCTGCTGGACCGATTTCCCTTGGAGTTAATTTTGGAGAAAGAGAAGAAGAAAAGAAAAAAAGAAAAATCCATTAATAGATACCTACCGAAACCGTCCAACCAACCACTATTCAATTTTAATATACTTCTATATATACTTACAAATACATACAGATACTTACAATTATACTGATAATAATACAAAAATGTATTAAAAAGCCACTTTCAACAATAAGATTCTCACAATCTTTTACCTCTGTAGACTCTGGTGTAACTCTGTTGGACTCCGATCTTACTCTATGACTTTAAAACTGCTGTTTGGCCTATATTCATAAAAGATTAATTAATATATATACTTTAGATTTGTTATTTAAATTTATAATACTTTTGATGAAATGGTGTCTTGGACAAATCTATTGTTGATGGTTGGTACATCTAAGATTCTTTTGTTGACTCTTGCCAAAGTAGTTTCTAATCTATCCATAGGTACACTAGGTTTATGTTTCTTGCTCTATACAAATAACAATATATTAATTAACAATTTAGAATTATTTTAACACTCTCTATTACCATTGATGATATGGTGTCTTGGACAAATCTGTTTTTTGATGGTTGGTACAACTAACGTTCTTTTAGTCATTCTTTCCAGAGGTTTCTTTTCTTGATCCAAAGATTTAATCCTAGGTTGTTTCTTGGCCTTTTAAACTTCTAATTAATATTATTTAAGTATTGTTTTATAATATACATACGCCAGATGAAATTGTATGATTTAGGAATCTGTTGTTGATGCTTGGTACCTCTAACCTTCTTTTAGTCACTCTTTCCAGAGGCTTCTTTTCTTGATCCAAATCTTCACTTGGAATCTGTTCCTTGGCCTGTATTTATCTAATTAATAAATAATTATTGATATTAATAATCTACATACGTTTGATGAAACTGTAGGATTCATAAATCTTTTGTTGATGCTTGGTACAGCTAACTCTCTATGGGCAACTCTTTCCAGAGGTTTATTTCCTTGATCCAAACCTTTATTTGGAATCTGTTTGGCCTTTAATTATTAATTAATAATTTAAATTAATAATTAAAAAGTATTTTCACTTAACATACCAGTGATGATACTGTTGGATTTATATAATGTTCCATAATGTTTGGAACAGATATCTTTCTTCTAATGACATTTGGCAACATGACTGGAGCAATTGGTGTACTATTTTTACTAATCTTTGCCTTCGAAGATTCTGTTGGCATCATGAAATGTCTAAATTGTTGTTGAAGTGGCTGTTGTTGTGGTTGATTCACTTTGGTTACAAGTGAAAAATCTACATTCTCAAATTTAGTAATACTAGCGTTGTATCTTGACTCTTGGAGAGCCATGCTTTTACTATAATATTTGTGTATATTTAAATAATTATTCATATTTATAACTCTTATAAAAATGATTGATAATTAAATCTATAAATAATGATAAATCTAAAATTAATTAACTGTAGATAATAAAAGATATTATTAAATAATTTGTTTAATTCTATCTTAAAACTAAAAATGAGTATAGTTTAGAGTTTATATATCAAAGAAGGTTGTAATTTTTAATTCAAATTCAAATTGGATAACCGTTATAATATTTAAACATCAAGTATATTTTATCATGATAAAGTTGTTGTTGAATTCGGTAATAGTTTTAGCATTGTTATATTTGCAACATATTCCAATCTGAGAACATTGGTATTTTATTTAAAATGAAATTCAAACTATTGAAACATACAAATTTTTATTAAATATATATCGAAATTTGTTCTTTGCACATAACCAATTATCATCACAATCATCACTTGATATGATCGATCTGAAAGGGAAAGATAAATGTCCATAGTCTGTTGGTGTTGATAGTTGAATATCAATAGACCTGTTTTTAAATCGTATGTTGTTAAATCCTTGTAGGGAGGACAACAAAGAGTTGTTTGAGGGAGAGTGGTTGTCCGAAAAGAAACTGAATAATTGAAATTTACTGTGAATCTACCATGCAACCAATTGTGACTTCCATAATTGTGTCGAAAATGAATGTTATTGATATTAATAGAAAAATTAGTTTAGTTATTAAATCTTAGCTTTAGTTTTAGTTTAAAATATTTATTTAAAAAATATTGTTGATTGTGATCATGATTTAATGAAAATTTTGAAATGCTTTTAGAAACCAAAGGAAATCATTGAAACCGTTGTTAATAAAGTCATACAGATAGTTTTTGTTACAGACTTTGCGGACTTCACTCATTATGAGATCCAATTGAAGTACCTCAGTTGTCGCACAAATGTCAAGTTAAGTGTCACTAACGTCATTGAGTAATAAGTTGATTGCTCTTATTTAACACAAAGGCATGTAGATTGTGAACTGACACGAATTGATTTCTATTTTTCTAAGATATAATATTCCATGTGATTCAATTTGACCATTTTTGATTCCATTCAATAGTGTGTCTCTACTAACGATAGGTCCAAAGAGAGAACAGATAAGCATTTGACGGAGTACAGACAGTGAACCTTTCAATATCCCAGGCGATGTCTCTACTGAATAGTCTCTTAAGATATTTCTAGTGGTTTCAAGAAGACAATTTTGGAATGAGTGGAGAATGTTGGAGTTTGGACTCAAAGTGAGTTGATCAACTTGAAGGAATATTTGGAGAAATCTTGGAATTCCTCCCAAACTTTCCAAAATTGATTGAATTGATAATGGACTGTAGATCGAATTAATAATTGTTTACCAATTGAGCGAGTACTGTTTCAACATCTGAGAAGAAAGATCTATGGGCATAGGTTCAAGGAGAATTTTCTTGATACCTATTTTAGAGAAGCTGATTGAATTTGTTGGTCTGTAGAAATATGTTCCAGTCAAAATCGGGAGAAAACAAAGATGATTGTTATATTGGTTTGTGAGGAGTCAAGCCAATTCAGATATGAGTATATTTTGATGTTCAGAGCTGAGATTGAAATATTCATCCATGTGGAGAATGAGTATGGCTTTGTGATTAGTCTGATTGGTATACAATTTGTCAATGTATTGAAGGAGGTGATAAAAACCAAATGGAAAAGGTACCCTTGCTACACTACTATAACTAACATTGATAAGGAAATGTGCAGCGAGGCATTTAGTCAGGTAGTTGCCATAGGATTCGAATGCATCTAGAAAGTCTTCTTTGGCACAATCAAACTCGAAGGTTTGCTTTGTTTGATGATACATCTAAAATTCATTTGAAAGAAAAGGTGGTGAATTAGCTGAATTTCCAAGTACAGTATGGAACTGGTTGTGTAAAATGATATCTCTAGATAATTTTATTAGTATTGACAATCTTTAGTTATTTAATGACAACTATGAGTATATTTGTTATTTTTCATTGTATATGATTCTAAAGGTTGTTGTAAGTGGTCAATGATCTGAAATCTTGATACCATTTCTATCTTAGGTGTTAGCTATTATAGTATGACGAGTTGTTGTTATAAAACTTACTTGTGGACTTAAATCTCTTGGAAAGAAATAAGAATCGATGGGTAGAAATGAGAATCTTTTAATTGTCGGGCTTCTTCCAGTATCTCTTGTGTCTATCTTTGTTGTTAGCCAAGTAGATGAAAAGCTGGTGGTCGCGCAAATAAATGAAATCAACTCCAACTTCTTGTTGAAGATGATTCTTGTGAGAGACAAAATGTTTGATCTCTGGGTGCAAAAGGGTAAAAGTGGATAGGTACCGGTTGGATTTGAGGAATTGGTAGACGACGCACTTATCTATCAATCTATTGGGTGAATTGAAGTCACCTCATATTAATACAGGAAGTTCGTACTCAACATTCAACTGGCGGATATAACTTCGATATTCTATTGAACAGATTGAATTTGTGAAAGTCTCAGCACTTCCTCATCGAATTGGTTATGAGGGAATGTAAGATGCGTATTGACAAGAATAAACTCTGATCCCTATATTCAATCGACAGACCAGTCAGGAAAGATTATTATTATTTGTTGAATATATAGTATGCACGACAACCTTAATAGTTATGAGTTAGTTCCCATGTGTTTTTAACTAATCTTAAGATTATCTTACAGGTGTGTAACTACCATGGATCTTGGCCCACAAGGCCACCTCGTTATTCACTAACTGCTCTGGGTTTGATGCTACATCCTTGTTATACTTATAGAACTTGATAACAAATACATCAGTGGCTGCCGTCTCAATTTGTTTATTGACATTGTACATCAATTGGATATTATTATGATTTTCTAAATGTTAGATTAACCTAAAATGTATTCAACTGCTGTACATCATAAACAGCATTTTTTGATGCCAATGGTAGTGGAAGACTTCATCTTCATGTTGGTGTTATTTTTGATATCACCATAGATATATAAGTATTTGTGATTGGTTTGTTTACAAAATTATGTGGGCTTTCATAAAATCATTTTTATTTATTAATTTGATACCAGTTTTGGATATTTTTTGATGCATTGATAGATGTTAGATAAAATGTCATGACATTTATTTATTTCAAAAGAATGGTGTTTTAACAGTTGTTAGTGAAGGTTTTAAATTATAAATAAGGTCTGAGTGAACATATTTCATAATTATTTTACAATACATTAATAATGGCTTATAAAATTAATATTCACTACCAAGAAATTATAGTTAAATTTAATAACATACAGGAGGGAAGTACTTATATTGATCTACGAAATCGAATAATACAGGAGATCCTTCCACATCATCTTTCAAACTCTGTTATTGAGTTCCGCAATAGTCCTGAGGTCGATGATGCACATCCTCCACTAGATCCAAATGCTTTTATCCAAAATGAAGAACATATCTATATAAGAGAGCCACCTGGTAAGTAATATAAGAGATGAACTTTTTTAAAATCATATTAATTTCCAAACTATAATCATTTAGTGAGAGTATTTTGGAGAGATGGTGATATACAGCCTGTAAAAGAATTCCATCAAGGAGTTTCTTTGGAAATCATAAAAGAGAGTTTGAACCTTATTAGAGGAAATTTAAGAAGAAAAAAACAATCTTCATGGACTAACTGAAATATCTCCATATGTATCAGGAGATTACACATTAGTAGATATAAAGAAAGATGTAAGATATTTAATTATACAATATTTTTAACTAGTATTAATTGTATTTATTAACAGTCATTTTTTAGATAAAATGGATTTTTGTAATACTTCTACGTTTCAGTCCAATCGTAACCTATCTAACATCTGCTGTAGCAATTACTGCTTTAGTTTTATCAATAGTTTAAAATAAATACTACTTTCATCTTTCTTTTTTTTTATCAATAAACATATTAATTAATATTTTTACATCCGCATGTTTAAGTATTCATAATCTACTTTAAATTAATTATATATACCTATTCAATATTCATTGAGTAATTGTATAATAATATACCTTATAAGATGAGTGAACATCAAGAAGATATAAATAAGCTGTCGAGGTGGATGGTGTGGAAGATCCGAAATTTAATTGTAAAAACTAGTACTCATGATCATCCACCATATTAATTTGCTTTTATTAGTCTGATTAATTCTTGTTATCTTCAAATGATTTGGAGCTACCTTTTAGATCATGGGTATTGGTACTTATGTATACTTAAATGGCAGTTCAAGACTTGTATGTTGCTTTCAAATAGGCAATTGACCACCATACAATACTAATATCTTTGTTCTATGTCTAAACAAGATGATGATTTAGAAAGAGATCGTTTATCAAAATGAGTACAGTTTACAGTTTATATATCAAAGAAGGTTGTAATTTTTAATTCAAATTCAAATTGGATAACCGTTATAATATTTAAACATCAAGTATATTTTATCATGATAAAGTTGTTGTTGAATTCGGTAATAGTTTTAGTATTGTTATATTTGCAACATATTCCAATCTGAGAACATTGGTATTTTATTAATATGAAATTCAAACTATTGAAACATACAATTTTTTATTAAACATATATATTGAAATTTGTTCTTTACACATATCCAATTATCATCACAATCATCACTTGATATGATCGATCTGAAAGGGAAAGATAAATGTCCATAGTCTGTTGGTGTTGATAGCTGAATATCATTAGACCTGTCTATTAATCTTGTATGGTGTTAAAACCTTTCTGTGGAGGACCACTAAGTGAGGTTTGAGGAGAGCTATCGGCTTTGAATTTTTAATATTGTATAGTTGTTGACAAAATGAAAATAAAAACATTGGTGATTACCGTTTATAATTGATTGAGATCATAGTTTGATAAAAATTTTGAACTGAGATTTGTGACATACTGTACAAAGAAACCATATCATTGACACTGTTCTTGAATAAAGTCATATTGAAACTAATGATAGTTTTTAGTTCCAAACTCTGTGAATTGCAATCATTGTGAGGACCAATTGATGTTCTTCAGTTGTCGCACTAATGTCAAGTAATGAGTCATTAACGTCATTGATCACTAAGTTGATTGCTCTGGTCAAATATAAAGGCATAAAGATTGTGAATTTCACAGCATTTCTTACGGTTTGCCTAAGATCTTAATAGTATTCCAATTGATTCAATTTAACTACATTCAATATTGTCTCTACTAACGATCGTACCAGAGAGAGAATAATCATTTGACGGAGTCCAGCCAATGAACCTTTAAATACCTGATGCCAGTCCTCGATTGAATATACTATTATGATATCTAGTGGTCTCAAGAAGACATTTTTGTAGTGAAAGACTAATATTGGAGTTTGGATCCAAAGTGAGATTATTCGACCTGCAATATATCATTAGTAAGGGATATTAAACTTCATGAGTTGAATTTCAGATATTCTTAAATATTATTGATGATTTAATCAAAAAATATAGTGGAATGAAGTGATTTATATCAATAATGGGGCGATTGCCAAAGTACCAATAAGACCCAGAGAGAAAGCAGCCATACTGGCTGAATTTCCCGTCTCACATTGGGTGGTTACCCCATTTGAACAGGATCCACAGGACATTGTAATTTCATAACCACCTGATGATTCTTGACAGGAATCCAGAGAATTGTAGATGTATCCAGAAACTTTACCGTTGCTAATGCTGAGATAGTAAGCTGCAATAATTGGTTCTCCAGTGCAAGGATGATTGAAAGTACTAATTTTAAAAGATAATAATATTAATTAAATTGTATAAAAGTAAAAAAAGGTTAAGTGTAATACATACTAACAGGTATTTGATGGAATAGTGACACATTTTTCATGACCTGAAGCTCCACATGTGGACCAAAGATTACCGGAGCATACACCACAAACCTTTACAGTATCGGCAGAAGAAAGGGAAACGAATAATAAGATAACGAGTATAGAAATAATTTTGTTCATTTTAAGTTGATTTAATAGAATGATTATAATATTTTAAAATATTTTTAGTTGATTTTGTTTGAATCATTTAGGTAAATAGTCCATGGACCCTATTTATTTTGTTGAGAGATGATATTTCTTTTTTTTTCAAATATTGTCCCTCATCTCCATTGATTAATTTATTACCAATAATCCAGAAGTCCCTCAAATCGCATTCCCACAAGACAAAGAAATCTGTTTTTTAATCTTTTTGAGATGAACAAACAAAATTATCTCATCAATCACCAACGAGTAAACATTCACGACTAAGTAGTTCTAGTAGTAGTAGAAGTAGCAGTAGTCATCATGAACATCGACATAGACATCACCATAATGATAACATAAATAAGGAAATAGCAAGAGATAGAGAAGATGAAGATAAAAAAGAATACTTAGGAAGGAAACACTATCCTTCTCGACATTCTGTCTGCAATGGTTTTAGATATATTGGACCTAACAGGCCTAGTAATGAAAGGTATTTTTTGCACTTCAAAGGATAAATATTTTATTTAAATTCTCTTCATTAACACTCCATTTACCAAGAGTTATTGTATTGTTATTATTCGTGTTCATTCTTTTTAATATTATTACAGCTTTATTTTTTACTATCGAGAAATAATAACAACTTTACATAAAGATAATAGGGATTCGGAAATTGTAAAAACAAATCAGATTTTTATACAATTATTATAATTTATTTGTGGTTTGTTTTTTTGTATCACCTCCCCCAACAATCAAAAAAATCATAAATAAATAAATGTTCTTTGAAACTTTGCATCAAAGTAGACTGTGTAAATAGGATAGGTAATTATATAAAAAGAAAGTGATCAAATTCCTTTGTTTTTTAGTCAATACAAATTCTTCAAATAAATGCTTTTATTTGAATAGTGTATATATACATATAAAACCCATCATTAATTTATTAATAAATGAATTCAACTCACACACACACATACTCAAACAACCTCACTACTAATCATACCATTATTAATTGAAATTAAATTAAATTAAAACCAATAAAAATTGTTTGTGGTTATCAACTTTCTTATTTATAGTAGTTATTATTTATATCATATTATCTATTTATTAATATAGTAATACAAAAGATGCTGCACAGAACAACAAAATCCCTGTTTATCATTGACAGCAACCCTATTAAGAAAAAGCATTTCAACGTGCCAATCTCGACAATCAAATTAAATATTCCCAAAAAAGATCCAGAAGGGGATCATTTAAATGAGATTTTTAAAGGAAACATATTAAAATATGATGATGTGCACATTCAAGACTTAATATATAAGTTTAGCAAAATGATTTCTTCTCCATGTGATGAAGTTATATCCAGTATTGCTAATCTAAAAAAAAATCAGAAATAGTAATGAAGAATCATTGGACAATCTATTTTCTCATATCATTCAATCATCTACTCTCCACCCTGTAAATATTAATAAAACAAAATCTGTATTATATATCGATCCTACTCTCACCCCAATAATGGACTTAATGATTGATTGCCATTCGTTTCTACAAGTATATATCACAATATTTACAAATAGATAATAGACTAACATTCAATTTAGAAAAAGAAAAGGAATCTCTTCCATTCATTCCATTGAGAGTGAAGTTGTTGAAATGGTTACGGAGGAAATGAATCTCAATACCATTTTTATTATTAATGATTGGTAAATATCTATAATGCTGTGTAAAAGAGTAATAATATTAATGGAATTTATTATGTAGTATCTCGAGTATCAATAAAGTGATTCATTGTATTGAACAGCAAACCAAATATAATGGTGTACATAGCAATGTAGAAGAGAGTTGTAGATATACCATTGTTTATTTTAAGAGAATCAATCCTATTTCAATTGATATAATGGAGAAACATGGTATCCAAGCTAATCATATCGAATTCCCTATTGATTTGATTCCTCTAGACAGCGACTTGCTTTCCCTACAGATTCCTACTGAGACAACTATATCTCTTCTTCTCAACTATAGTAGATCTATTCTCTCTCTATCACTCAATTCAATTCAGAATCAACTTTTTAACAATTTTGGATCAATTCCTATCATCAGAGGAAAAGGAAAATACTCAAAAGTAAATCTATGACTCAATCAATTTAGTAACCAATAGATACTAATATAATCTATTTAATAGATGATATTTAATCAATTGTTGAAAACTATACAAGAGAATAGTATCAAAAATAGTATGGAGGATCCCAATTTGGAAGACTTAGATAGTTTTTGAAAGTTTACTATTGGTTGACAGGCAAATGGATCTAATTACACCACTTCTCATACCTTCGAGCTATGAATCCCTAATAGATGAATTGTTTAATATTCACTCAAGTAAGCTCAAGAAATTATTCAAAAGAAATTTAGAAAACTAATATTCCACATGATTAGATATAATTGCCAATGGAAGTCCCAATCCTGATATCGATTACGATGTCCCCTTTACATCAAATGACAGGATATATAATAGTATTAGAAGTTTAGAGTTTAATCAATTAATAGACGACTTTGACTCTATTATCAACACAATAGTCTCAGTAGATATGGAAACTGATAAAGTGCCGGTAGATGAAATAAAAAAACATCGTGCTTTGATCAACGAAATGAAGTTAATTATCGATAAACCAGAGTTTGTCAAGCGATTTGAAATGCAGGACAACCTTTTGAACAACAAAAACATAGATATTGTGGAGAAATATATAACAAGTCAAATCGAAGAGTATGGAGACTACAGCTACATCATGAGATTCATTGCATTGTATAGCCAGGTATTGGGTGGAATCTCACTTGAATTATATAGCCAGTGGAAGTATCAGATCGTTCAAAACTATGGTTTACAAGCTATATCACATTTCAATAATCTGGAGCTGACAGGAATTATTAAATCCACTGAAGATCGAATAGGTGATAATTGTAATCAAACATTCAAAAAGATAAAAGAGAATCTAAAGCTATATAAATCTAGTAGAAATGATAATAATGTATCGATATCAGTTAAAGTAATAGAGAGGTTAATCAATGAGTGGAATACAGAAGACACCAACCATTTAGCACAACTCATCCCTGTCCCCCAATTTGAATTTGACAATCGAGTGATTTCATCACCACGACTCAAGCAAACGTTAGACTTTGATCAACAACATGAAAACAACAATCGAGAGAATGCCATTAGCTCCGAGTGTGATTGTGGTACTGATGACAACCTCTATCAACAACTAACCACAACAGACCATAAGAAAGCATCATCTATTTTATAGGAGGAATTACTTATTCAGAGATCAATTCAATTAGAAATCTAGGAAGGAAATTAAACAGACATTTTATTATCTGTTCGACATCCATCATCAATACAAGCAAATGGATTGATTATTTTAAGCAATAAACATTAATGGTAAAATGGCAGGTTATTTCTTTGAACATATTTTTATTGTTTGTGTTTATATTATTTGATTCTTTGACATATATTTGGTGTTGCTTATAATTGAAGTAGTTTATAGATAGAATAAAATAATGATCCGTCCATTGCAGAATCTGCTACTATAATCATTACTTTATGTAAGATTTATCTTTAGAGTGTAAAACAAAATGATAGAAAGAAGAACTTGTAATACATTAAATACTTACTATTTCTTACCGTTACATCAAAGTCATTAAATTTAAACAGGTCATCTCATTTTCTGCTTTACCATCACTTCTCGACCATTTCCTTCATGGTTATTACACCAAAGAAGCTCACAATAGCATCTTCACACACCACCTACTCCTTTGCACCAACATCTAACTTTAGTGCACTCTTCAACCTTACATCCTGTCCACAAAAATCTCTACTCTACACCTCTTTTCTCTTCACCTCTCTCTCTCGTTTCAATCTCCTCTACCACACACGCATATAACCTCCAGCCTTATCACTGTCAACATTGGTCGGGTGACCAACAAGACCCGTTGGTTTTTTCGTTTGGAAAAATAATTTAATAAAGTAAAGTAATCTATCCAATTACTTTTGATTGCTTATTCGTCGTCTTCCTCGGACTCTTCGGAATTTTCGGATTCATCCTCTACTGGCTTTTGTTTCTTGGTTGGACGATCCTCTTGCTCCTCCTCACTTCTACTATTTTTGTTATTGTCATTTTTAGTGTTTCTAGGAAATGAAGTTAGTAATTTATAAACTATTAATTATGAATAATATTTACTTTGTGCAGTCCTTTGACTTGTGTCCAGATTCACCACAGTTGAAACAAGATGGTCCATTATTTCCTTCATTATTTGGACACTCTCTTGAAATGTGACCGGTTTGATTGCATTTGTAACATTTCTTATCACCTCCAGAGGCGGCATTTCCGTTATCACAATCTCTTGATTTATGACCTGGCTTTCCACACTTGAAACAAGAACCAGCAGAACCACCACCATTCGAAGATTGAGTACAATCTCTTGACATATGACCTGACTTTCCACAGTTGTAGCAAGAACGATCTCCTCCTGAGGGCTTTGTTGGACAATCTCTGGACATGTGACCGGTTTCACCACAACTGAAGCAAGCACCAGTATTACCAGCACCTGAGGCACCATCTGGACATTCTCTTGACATATGACCTGGTTTACCACAGTTGAAGCAATTACCAGATGAACCACCAGATGAACCATTTGGACATTCTCTTGACATGTGTCCTGGTTTGCCGCAGTTGAAGCAAACCACCAGAACCACCACGAGAACCACCACGACCTCCACGAGCACCACCACGACCACCTCTTGGACCACCACGACCACCTCTGAAAGACATTTTATATGTGTATATGTTGGTTATATAAAAATATTTATATTGAGTGTAAAAATAAATAGTAGTTATAATGAGATTTATAACTAGTAAAAAAGAGAATGGAATAATAATATAATTCAACAAAATGTTTTTTTACTCGTTCGAATGCTGGAGAATTTTTGAAAACAAAATAAATAAAAATAATCAATTTAAAACTATTCAAACGTTTTGCAAAATATTTGCTTGATTAAAAAAAAATGAAATCGGTTAATGAGGAGGATAACGAAGAGGATAATGAGGAGGAGGAGGATAATGAAGAGGATAAGGAGAAGGTTTTATTGTCGGTGTGAGCTCTCTACCACTTGTCTGTAACTTTTGCAGTGTATTTTCTATCAATGTTATTGATCAGTTGCTCCAATGAATAAGTATAATCTTTGTTGATATTGTTGGTTGGAGGTGGTGTAATTGTGACAATTGCCGTTGCATTTTCCAAGTAGACGTATGCTTTTAGCACTGCTGGATATGCGTCTAGTGTGTTCTTGATTCTATTGGCACAGGACATACATCCTATTCCTTCGATCTCTATTTTATAGGTTGAATATGAAGTGGTGGTCGTAGATGTAGCAGATGATGAAAATAAGATTCCATCTAACTTTCCTTCATTGACTAATTGGACTATTTCATTGCTTGAGATGAGTAATAGCGATATGGATAGAGTTAACAAAGTCTGCCTTGTCAATCCAAATCTGTAGAAGTTATAGGTGATTGAACAAATTGTAACTGCAGTAAATAATGATCTATAGGGATTGAGAATGGCAAATCCTGCGCAAGATACTGAAAATACATTCAAAATCAGTTGTATTATACAACAAGATGAAGCAATCAATGCAAACCAAGGAGAGAGCCATGCAACCCACTTTGTTGTTGATGTAGGATTACTTGCAATAACTGAATGATTATTTTTATTCTTTTCAATTTCCATAGGTATATTATTGTTTGTTATTTGTATGTCAATCAATGCTTTATATTTGTGAGCATTCTGAGCAAAACACTTGTAATGATTCATTCATAGAATTCGAAATTGCTTCCATGATTCCAACACATCAAAAAAACATCTAATTTGGAAAAACAAAAGTTGCTAATTATTAGTCACACAATATTCAAATAAAGTAAATGCTTATAAACAAAGCAATTCACTTAATTGTGAATATATTTTCCCTAATGAATCTCTTTTAGATGGGATGGTAGATCATTTATTTAAAGATATCTCTTGCTACATGACGTGTAAATTTTTGGTGAGACGAGTTTGATGAAATATTTTCTGTTTATATCTCTATCATAGATCAATCTCCTATTCTTTTCGTTTGTGGATAGACGACTCGACTGTCGAATTTAAAGTGAGTTGTACTAGCAATGAGATAATAATTTTAAACAATAAAAAGAACCAGCAAATAAGAGGTGTAAAAAATGTTAATCAAGATCTAAGAACTCTGAGAGTCTCAATTAAACACAACAACGATATATACAAGAGACAATCTCAAACTGAGGGTGACATTCTATTCATGTTGTAAAGACAACGCTTTGTTTCAATGGCTTCATAAATGTGGGGCACCAAAGTTCACTCAATCAAACAGCCATTGAAATTAAGGACTTGGAAAAATCCTTTGAAAAACTCAAAAAATAAAAAAATATAAAAAAAATCTAATTCCTTTTTGTATGTTTTTTTATAGTTTTGACAACATTGCAATGTTCTACTGTTGTTATTATTAATTAAACAGATTGAAAGCAGAGCAAGAGCAATAGTAGTATTTGTGATATATTTATAACTTATACTACTATCGTTTAGTACTACTATTATTATTAATATTATTGTTAAAGAATGTTTGAAAGAACATTGGCTGACCTCGTCAGAGGTATCAGAAACCACAAAAAGAATGAAGAGAGGTTCATTAACCAATGTATTCAAGAGATAAAGATGGAGTTGAAAGGTGATATTTCCAAAAAGACTCTTGCTATCCAAAAGCTAACCTATGTAAGTGATGATACTCTCAATATTATATCACACTGGTATTAATATTGTGTTTAGATTGCAATGCTTGGATATGATATAAGTTGGGCCGCATTCAATATCGTAGAAGTTATGAGTGCTACCAAGTTTTCATCAAAGAGGGTTGGTTATTTAGCTGCTAGTCAGAGTTTCAATGAAGGAACCGAAGTGATTACTCTAGCTACCAATCAGATTCGTAAAGATTTTCTTTCCAATCAGTATGAGGCTTACTTGGCTCTAAATTGTTTGTCCAATATATGTACACCAGATCTGGCACGTGATCTCGCCAATGACTTGGTGTCTTTATTGGCTACTCAAAAAGACCCACATCTTGAAGCGTACCATTACAGTCATGTACAAGATATTCTTGCGTTATCCAGAGTCTTTGCGTCCAGCATTCCCAAAGTTGAAAGAGAAGCTCGAAGATCCTGAGCCATCGGTTGTATCCTGCGCCGTTAATGTCATTTGTGAGTTGGCTAGAAAGAATCCTAAGAATTATTTGACTTTGGCACCAGTTCTTTTTAAGATTCTAACCAACAGTACCACCAACTATTGGATGTTCATCAAAATTGTTAAGCTTTTTGGTGCATTAACTCCATTAGAGCCAAGATTAGCCAAGAAATTGGTAGATCCACTAACCAATATCATCAACACTTCTTCATCAATGTCATTGTTGTTCGAATGTATACAAACATGTATCATTGGTATCAGTGACAATATTCCACTAATGAAGTTGTGTATTTCCAAGCTACGTACTTTGATTGAGCATAACGATCAAAACCTCAAGTATCTTGGTCTTCTTGCCCTTAGTAACATCATGAAGATTCATCCAAAGGCAGTTTCTGAGCATCGTGAGTTAGTATTGAACTGTCTCGATGATGAGGATATATCTATCCGTACACGAGCTCTCGATCTTCTTACTGGTATGGTAAACAAGAAGAACATTCACGATATCGTTTTGAAGTTATTACACCATGTTGAGATTGCCGAAGGAGCTTACAAGGAAAAGATTCTTGAAAAGATCATCGAGTTATGTTCTCTTGGTACCTATCAATATATCACCGATTTTGAGTGGTATATTAATGTTCTGACTCGTTTGACTGAGATCCACGAGACCGCTCATGGAAAATTAATTGCTTCTCAATTGTTGGATGTCGTTATTCGTGTCAAAGTTGTCAGAGCTTACAGTGCACGTTCAATGGTTAACCTTTTAAAGAATCCAAAGTTAATGTCAAATCCAAAAGAAAATGGTATTTGTGAAGTATTGTACGCTGCTGCTTGGATTGTTGGTGAATTTAGCGGATATCTCAACCAACCTTTACAGTCACTTGAAGCATTCCTCCAACCTAGAGTCTCTATTCTACCAGCTCATATCCAGTCTGTTTACATGCAAAACATTCTTAAGGTGTTTGCCCATGCTTGTGCCAGTGCAAACGGAGAAGAGGTTGAGAATCTAGATCTTGAAGAGCAGACTTCACCAGTTGAGCTTGAACCAATCTCTCAAGAGACTATTGATGAATGTCTCAGTGTATTAAAGGATCGTCTTCCATTGTTTACACAATCTATCCACATCGATGTTCAAGAGCGTGCTTGTTTGGTCAATGAAATTATCAAGTTCTATTCATCATGCAGAGACCAAGGAACTAACATTGCCCATGAGTTGGTTGGACTTTTCACTGAAGCATTAAATCCAGTTGCACCAAAAGCTCAAAAGAAAGTTCCAATTCCAGAGGGATTGGATTTGGATGCATGGATCAACGATCCAAAGCTACAAGAAATCGAAGAATCTGAGGAATCTGACAGTGAGATTTTTGGAAAGTATGAAGACTCAGATGAAGAACATACTCGTCAACCAACCAAAGAAGAGCTTGCACGTCAAAAAGAGGAAAGATTGAAGAAACAAGCTAATAATCCATATATGCTTGGAAGCCGTGGTTCTAAACAACAACAACAACAGCAATTGGATATTGGTGATGAACCAACCCACATTCCTGTTGCAAAACTACCCGAGAGCTTGGGTCCAGTTATTGTTGGAGGTCGTTTTGACTCACTTGAAAGGAAGAAACCATCTAAATTAAAGAAGGCCATTTCAATTGATACTACCACCGAGATGCCAGAAGGTGCCAAAGAATCCGATAGTGAAGATGAACGTCGATCTAAAAATACAAAGACAGATGCATTGAGTGCAATTAACTTGGACGAGCCACTTGGTGCTAATGATGTTTTGTATTCAAATAGACATCGTACCGATATCATCCGCGACCGTGAAGCTGCTGAGCGTGCAAAAGCTGCTGCCAACTCAAGAAAATCATCACCCAAAGTCTTGGGACAACAATCACCCAACTATACTGAGGTTTCATCTCCAGAAGTTACTGGAAAGGGTAAGAAATCATCAAAGAAAGGTGATCCATCTTCATCAAAGAAATCAGCCACAACAGCCCCAGCCGTTGTCAAAAAGCCATTGATCTTTGTACCTGTTTCAGGTTTGCCTGAGAATGAATTCTTCAAAGTTACCTATGATCTCCGTGTATCTGAGGCAACCACTCCAGACCAATTAAAGCTCACTCTTAAGATACAAAATAAGAGTGATGAAGATCTCTCAGATGCCAAACTTTCAGTTAAACCTAGCGAGAATACACTTTCATTGATCGGTGAAGGAGTGCATGAAATTGGAATTATAGAGTCAGGATCATCTACAACTATTACTCAACTCTTCAAAGCTGAAAACATCATTAGTGCAGCTCAAAATCCAATTCATTTCTCAATGTTTGCAACCCCATCATCTTCACCCGATGTCACCGTTGACTTTGATATTTCCACACCAATCAATCTCTTTATTGTTGGTGTCAAGTTGACCAAAGACAAGTTTGCTGAAATTCTTCAAACCTCTGGTTCAATGCCATCCTCCAATGTAAAGGTCCCAGGTGTTACCTCACAGTCGTGTATAGATGGACTTCGTGATCGTCTTCAATTGGAGGTCGTTCAAATTCATCCATCAGGATCTACCATATCATTCTATGCCAAGACTATCCAACAACATCATATTGCTATGTTATGTAAGGACCGTGATGGTGTCACTAGCTTTGATGTTAAATCTTCAGATGCAGCATTATCCCAACTAGTGACAAAGGAAATTAAATCTCAATTCACCACAACAAATTAACTTTAACATAAATAAGTAAAATTTTAATAATATAAGTTTAAGTTTTTATTAAAATAAAGTTAATATTAAAATAGAATTGATAATCACTGTACAATTATTTTGAATTTGTATGTTTTTAAAGATTGCATGTAGGGAATCCAAAGTCCCACGTTATAGTTCCATGACAAATTTCACAGCGACTTCCAGTAAATCCAGCTCTACAATAGCAAACACCCAAGCAGAAGGCCATTGGAACTTGGCCACATTCATAATCCTGCTGACAGCTAGCTGGTTGACCATTCGGGAGCAATGGGATACATCTATATAAATGCATTAGATTTTAAAAAACAAAACAAATAAAAAGAAACTTACTCAGGTATTCCATTATTCCATCGAACAAACTCCATTACATGTCTGACAATTTGGTCCACTAAATCCTGTAGCACAACCACAAGATCCAGAGCTACTATTGTAAGAATACAAAGTTTTTATGGGTCTATTTGATTGACTAAGATCAATTTTTGATACACTGTTGTCGGTACTGGAGAAAAAGAGGTTATTTCCATTTAACGTAAGACCAATAACAGGTTTTGTAGCAAGCTGTCGAAGCTTTGTCATATCTCCACTGATAGGTATTTCATATACACCAGAGTCATTTGAGTAGTATCCAGGTTTGGCACCTAAATACATATAGTTATCATTAACAGCGAATCCTGATACTTCAAATGAAAAATTCGCTACTAAGGTAAAGGCAGTTGCTTTAGGACATCCTACACAGTCACGGTTTATACGTGAGACAACTGATCTATATGGAGTATAGTTATACTGAACTATGTAAAGATTCGATCCACCTCTTCCAATAAAAGAGCATCTCACATCAAAGCAGCAGATTCTTCCAGCATGGCAAACTGTTGAGTTTGGTCTATGGAAGAAGTAGGGAAGTAGTTCGATCTCCATATTCCAAATGTACATGTATATAGACGGTGATCAGACTCGTCGAAATAGGTTGCTAATTGATAACCACGTGGGAACCAAATGAAGTTTTGGGTATTATTATTAGGAAAATATGGCCCAAATAGCTTGAGAAAGGCGCTGTGCAGAAATAGTATATACTAAGTTCGTAGAGTCAACATAAGCTTGCATTCCAGAGGTGAGAGAGAATCCAGATCCAGGAATGATATCAGAATAGAATAGGGTATTCTACTTTTAGTTCGTCATCACCATTTCCAGAAACAGAAGCAACCACCAATTTATTTGTTAGATCAAGCTTTCCCAAAATAATTACTTTATTAGTATCTTTGTCATATCCTATTCCAGACATTAATTTTATTTTTGATTGACAAAGACCATATGGAACATTTCCACATTCCCAATCCTAAAAATTAAATAAAATTAATATTCTATGTTTTAATTCATGTTATACAATAGCTTACCTGTTGGCATGAATAAACATATATTAATAAAAATGAGAGAAAAAACAAATATATATTTAAAACCCATCTTTGATTGTTTCTATTAAAGAGTAGTAAATTGAAATGACTTGAATGACATTTTATAATCATTTTGTATATGGTTTTATTATAAATAAATTCAAATGTATATATTTAAATTCAAGGAATTCATGTATATATATATAATTTTAACACCCACTATACCTATAATAATTGGTGAGATAGTTAATAAAACATATTTTTTATAAATACGTGGTGAAAGGATTTTAAAACAACGTTGGTGTTCAAAATAACAACATCTAACTATCGATGAGGAAGTAGAAGGTGAACAACTATCTACCTCTAATTTTCAATAAAATACATTCATTTAATATGATCAATAAATGGATAGTATTGTTCAAAAAATTTGATTGGCAATGATATAGAATAACCACAAATTATCAATATTATTTCTGTACAGCTTGTCAATGTTGAGGTTGTTATTCTAAATTTTGGACGAAATTGTCTCAGATAGTTGGAAACATGAATGTGTTGTTGATTGATAGCACTCTCCAGTGCCCTTTTAATATCCAAAAGGTCACGACTGGTTGATGTTGTGCATAAAAACATGACTACATTAAGATGACCATTGCTTGCTGCACAATTCAGTGCATTGGCAAGATTGAGATTCTCACTAGAGATGTTAAAAAGTAGCCATTTAATAACCTCTATGTGTCCTCTTACACATGCATCTCGTAGTGTGTCCTGTGAGCATCCCACTTCCTTGTAATTTGCATATAACCATTTGATTGTTTCAAGATGACCATTCTCTGCTGCTCCTCGCATTGCTTTTTGTGAACATCCTTCGCTTCTATTTTCGTGTAGCCATTTGACAACATCCATATGACCATAGGTAGCAGCATTATCCATTGCAATTGTAGTGCAAAATAGTCTTTCACCTCGCTTTTCGTGAATCCATTTTAACACATCCAAATGACCCATTTTTGAGCCGCTTTCCTGAATGCCTTGTCATAGCAGTATTCTTTGTTGCTAATCTCTACCTCTTGATCTATCCACTCAGTCTTCTTTATCTTAAAGTAAGATTTTGAACCTACTCCATACTTCATCATTTGAATTGTCTTTGGTCGTCACACCCGACAGTAGTGTATCATAATATTCTGCAAGTTTGTGAAGAATATTAAGGCGTCCTTCACGAGCAGCTAAAACAATAGAATCACCAGTGCATGTCAAACTACATGATATTTGGTGTTCTAATAGATAGTCAACTATAGGTTCACAATTGAACTGTACAGCACGGAACAATTCTCGTTCCTCACGGGGATACAATTTGGGATGCTTCAGAAGATGGTGTAGCATTGGCAATTGGTGGTACTTTATTGCTATATAGGTACAGTATCCGGCAACAGAAATCAATGAACTGTTTCTTGAATTATCTTGGTTTTTACTTTTATATCTTTCTTTCTTTAGCTTCTTTGTAAATGGACCAATCAACTCACAGTATCCATAGCTGATGATTTGCTCCACAGACAAGGCAAGCATACTCCATTTCATGACAGTGACATCAAGTTGACTATGAATCACTGATATCTCATGGATTATTTGTTTTCTGATAACTATATTACTAAATACACAATAAAACAATTCATCAACTCTATTTTTTCAATTTACTTTTATATATAAACATGGTTTTAAATGGGTATTTGCAAATACGATTTATAAATCAAATTATGAGATTTTTGGAACAAACAATTTTGCCTATTAGCTCTTTAGCAAATAAGTAAATCATAGACTGCTTTAGAAGTTAAATATGATATTCAAATTTATACTTTTATTTTTGTTTCATATTATCTAGCGTAATTTATCAAATGTTTTTTTCGCCATTTGTTTACCTAGTATTGAATGTGGAATAAAACCTCCTTCCATTGTGGACTTTTCGAGTACTAAAGCATGTGTATTATCAATAAACCGAATTTGAAAATGATGATACTCTTCTACATAGTCAAAATCTAATGAAAGCGATATTAATGACTTTAGGGTATTGCTGGGAACTACACTAGTCACCATATAATTCAATCTGTTGTCTATCTGTAAAAACTCCAAGTTTTTTGGTAGATACGAGTGTTGATCAATTGTATTTGAAATAAATGATGTATTTTCTTCTATAACCAGATGCTGATCGAACCTGTAACCAAGTTGAAGTGATTTGACATTCGATAGGAGTCTAGGTGAGAGTCTTTGATTGAAAAAGAAGCCAAACCATATAGTCGTGACGGATGGAGGGATAACATTGTATTCAATGATCTTATTAAATAAATCTCCAAAAAATATTGATTTACAACCATTTGGTATTACTCCTGGAACAAGATATTGATTGAAACACTTTCCAAATCTGATAACTTTTAATGAACTCGGGAATACATTCGGTAGTATGAAACTATTGAAACTGTTCCCAAATACAATCTCTTCTAATTTGAATGGGAGTGACCCAACAGGAAGCTCTTGGTTCAACCCTCCTAGGTTTAGATAGGTTAGATTTGGTGGAAGGTTTAATTGGAATGTCATAATTCAAACCAAACTCCAGGTGAGTCAATGAGGTAAAATCAGATAAATTGTCAATCCCATTATATATGTTTACCAGTAGTCATCATACTTATGTTGATTTGGTTTTTTCTGATTTGTCTCCGAAGACACTGCAAGTCTATTACTCTCTCAACCTCGATTGTTTTTAAAGATGATGGGAGAAAAAATCTCTGATTAAAGTGATACCCCCAATTTTAGAGTCTTCAAGCCCTCTGGTAATACATTTTCCATCAGTGGGGAATTAAAATTTCGTCCAAACTCTAAATACAAAAGATTTGAAGGCAACACAAATTCTCCTAGTGGTTGATCGAAATTGTTACCAAATTTGAGAGAGGTTATTGAATTTGGAAGATCTCCGCGATTGATTGGTTGATTAAAAGAGAATGCATAAAAAATACACTCTTGCAACCAATAGGAATAGATCCAGGCTCTACTGGTTGGTTATACTGAGAATTAAAGATAATGTTGATGATACCTCCTGGAAGAGATCCAGGAACCAATTTCTGGTTGAAATCCAAACCAAATGACAAATTTCTTAGGTTAGGTGGGAGTGTTTCCTGCTTCTAGTGGCTGGTTGAATCTATTTCCAAAAGTAAGGCATGTAATGGAGGTGTTGTTATGAAAAATGCCAGAAATCCAAGGGGATGTTGAAACTATGTGGAAGATTAACAGTTGTAATCCAATCAGGAAACATTTGCTTAGTAAGCTCATAGTCAAAATGTGCTGAAAATACCAAATGATGTGCAGTTGAGTGGATTATACGAGCAAAATCATTGTTCGTTTTATATCTGTGCTATTTAACCAATATGTTTGAAATGATTTCAAGAGTATTCTTTGATAAGATTTCAAATGGAAATATTGATATTGTGTATCTACTAATTTGGAGGAACTCTCACTACTTTGCTGAAACCAAATCAGAGACTCTCTGGCATGATAGAATCTCTTTGATACCAACGTGAATATAATTCTATCTATATCATGTAAATAACAACTATATTCCTTATAATATGTAAATTTAATCTTTGCATTTGTGAACATGATCTGTCGAAAAAAAATCAAAAAAATCAAAATGATCACTCTGTGTGAAATTTCAAAATTTTTAAAATTAAATTTTTTTTTGTTTTTTGTTTTCTTTCTTTATACACACAACTATCAAACATATCTTGTTTGTATGTTGGTTTTAGTACTGATATCAGTTTAGTTGAAAATGAGTCAACAACAACAACAACAACAAACTAAA
This sequence comes from Heterostelium multicystogenum, assembly GCA_003667245.1. Classification (NCBI taxonomy): domain Eukaryota; phylum Evosea; class Eumycetozoa; order Acytosteliales; family Acytosteliaceae; genus Heterostelium; species Heterostelium multicystogenum. The sequence continues at coordinate 26,193 of RCNN01000391.1, forward strand.
CCTTTTATACCAAAGACAATATTCTTCAGAGTTAGAGACAGAGTAAAGAAAGCGATATTCAATGGACATTCACTTGATGATCTAAAGTCACTGTTCATCACAAAGTTTCCAGAGTTCCCAAAAGGATATGGAATGTCCATTCTTCTATGTCGACGCATCCTCTGAAAATGAAGTACCACTCAAATCCGTAGATAATATCACTGAATTCCAAGTGATTCTTGTTAAACATGACATGGGTATGTTTATTTTATCTTTGTTTGGGGCAATCATTTGACCATGTTTTCAATCTTAGCTGACGATGGAAAGAAGAGATCTGCAGGTTATACTGGACTAGATAAAGAGAAGATTGTTTTGGTGATGGTTGGTTTACCAGCACGTGGAAAGACATATGTGGCTAGAAAAATATGCAGAATGTTAAACTGGATGCTATTACCAAGCAAAGGTGTTCAATGTGGTGAATATAGAAGACTACGTATTGGTACTGGTCAACCACATGATTTTTCGACCCACAGAACCCTGAAGGTATAAAGCTCGTTTACATATGGCTGTTTGCCGCCCTTGATGATATGATATCGTGGCTGCACAACGGAGGAAGTAGGAATATATGATGCCCCAACAGCACACGCGAACGTCGTCAACTCATTCTCACAAGATGCACTCGTGAGAAGATGAATGTATTATTTTATAGAATCTATATGTAACGACCCCGATGTTATTGAAGCCAATATTAAAGAAACAAACTGCTATCTCCCTGAGTAAGTATCGTGAAACAATTATCATTTTAGTACTTGTCATATTCAATTTCCTATAGTTATGCAGGTACAGATTCCAAGAAGCAGTACAAGATTTTAGAGACAGATTGCCCATTACAACAAAGTATATGAACCTGTGGAAGGTGCCGATTTACAATATATTAAACTGTTTGATGTTGGAAAGAAGATAGAAGTCAACAATATCACAGGTTACATTCCTAGTAGAATTGTGTTTTTCCTGATGAACTTTACATATTCACCCTCGCCCAATTTGGCTTACCCGTCATGGTGAGTCCGAGTTTAATGCTGCTGGAAAGATTGGTGGAGACTCTGATTTAAACTGAGAGGGGTGGACAACTATGCACACCAACTTGCTGTATGGATATCAGACTGGTGCACCAATTTGCGTAAAGGTGGATACGATGGAGAAGTAGTTGTATGGACAATCAAGCTTGAAGCGTGCTATGAGAACTGCCCAATATATCTCACAACCAAAAAGTAGTCATGCGCGCACTCGACGAAATCGATGCTGGTATTTGCGACGGTATGACCTACGGAGGAAATTCAAGACAAAATGCCAGACGAAAGTGCAGCTCGTGACTCTGATAAACTCACATACCGATAATCCCAAGAGGTGAGTCCTACGAAGATGTAATCCAACGTCTGGAACCATTACTTCTTGAACTTGAACGAACCAAACTAACCCATTTTAATTGTCAGCCATCAAGCTACTCTACGTTGTTATACTCTTACCTCACGGAAGAGTGAAGGAGGAGTGCGCCATTTTTTGAATATTCACTTCATACACTCATACAACTAACCCCAAAGGCATATGGTTGCGAAAGAAAAGACATTTAAAACTCTGCTAAACTCCCCAGTCTACAAATGACAATTACCTCCCTCCACAAACATTGTATTACATAAATTACCCAAGCCAAGTTCTGTGAAATCTTTGAACTTCGAAATTTAATTTTTTTACTTATTTTTAAACATAATAATAATTTTGAATGTTTTGCTCATTTTTTTTTGGCAACCAAAACGAAGAGGTCCAAATTATTTTGCTCATTCGGTTTTAGCACCTATTGTAAGTAAAATAGTAAAGATTGTTACTCTTTTGTTTTGGATGATGAAAGATATTCATACTTCACAGACTAGAGTCTCTGAACATACACGTTGATTAAATATGAATATATCTCGATACCAAAATCCATTTATTTTTTTTTAACTATATTATCATTATAACAATTCCCAATCAATACTAACTTAATTTTTTTCTTTGTAGGTTTTAAAATCAATTTGGTTTCTTTTTATTTAGGTTGATCTGTTTGATTTGAGTTTTAGTAAGTATAGTTATTAATAGATTGAATATGGATTG
>RCNN01000393.1:0-17323 GCA_003667245.1 Heterostelium multicystogenum
AGAAGACTCGGTGCTTGAGTTGGAGAGATGATTTTGGATCCATAGATTTTCTCTTTTTATCTTCTGCTGGGACTGGGGTAGTTTCGATTGGAGCCTGCTGCTTTTGCTGGGGTAGCAGGAGGAGCGGCAGTCTTCTCGAATGGGAAGAAGTCCCAATATATCTTGTTAAACTCTCCCATCAACTTCTTTGTATTCTTGTAAAATTTGTGATCCTTCCTCGTTGAACAACATTGCATTATCAAACATTAATCTCATATCTGCTGCGTTAATCCTTGATGGACTTGTATGAATTGTTATCTAGTTTGCTCTATAGGTGGTGATGGAGATGTTCAGATTAGTAAGTTATAAAAAGTGAGCGGTTCATAAGATGGAAATGAAAGTTACTTGAATTAAGGCTAAATCCATTGGGTGCTTAATAAACGTCAAAAGTAGTGTGGAATGTTGAGTTCAATTGGGTCGACAGCAGTGTGGAAAGATTTCAAGCGATCTTTCTTTCTGTGGATTTTGTGATGTTATTGTTTTTTTACAGATGTCAAGGTTCTTCTTGTCCATGGTGTCACCGGTGGGTGGGGAGCTAGGTACTTTGGAGGAGGCACTCGATGATCTTGTTTGGAGTTGGTGCTGGATGATTTGGTGGGTGTAAGTAGTGGCGGGTGTAGTTGGTGTACGTGTACGAGAAAGTGGTCTTCCCTTTGGAGTGGTGGCGTTGGTGGTGGCGGCTGGAGCAGAGGTGTTGCCTCCGTGGTGTGGTGGTTGAATGCGGTAGGCAAGTTGGACCATTTCGACAATATCAACACGTGGCATATCAGCGATTGAATTTGATAACACCCAACAACGTTCCAATTCTTGCACAAAAGGTGTGGCAACAACGCTTGATCAGCTCTGGACAGTTTAGCCTTGATATCGGCTGACCTCAAGTCTTGCCAGAACCGAGCTGATCGATGTCGAGGTAACAGTTTTCGAATCAAGTACTGTTTCACAAAGTTTGGAAAGTGCTTTAATATTATACTTGATTGAAGCAATCAAGAGTTTGTGTAGGCAAATGACAGATCTACAATTTCCTTAACTTTAAATGCTGAAACTGATTCATTGTATACCCTATAGGTTTAGATAGTATTGATTTTAGTTAAATCCATTGGCTACTTTGCCATTAGATCTGTATAATCCCACTTACCAATCTATGATGGATTGCATTACTTTATAAGATATATCTTTGATCTCTATTTCTTTGTCTGATTTATGACTGAGCAGAAGCTTCTTAAAAGTGTTCAGATCTAACTGATAATATACATCTGTGTGCTGGTATTTTGTTTGGAACTCGACCCAATCAATGTGATATCGCTAAAAAGTCCCACTATTGCTACCTCAAGGTTCACTTTTTAACATCTATATTCATCTTTGAATCACCGTTTGGTGCTGGACTCTGTAGTTGTTTTCTGGATGCTGATGCTGCTGCTGGAATGGAGTATACACATTAAGCTTGCGATCTCGCTGGAGAGTGTGCTCTTTCCGGTGGATGAGATGATATCGACAGTGGTCAGTCCAGAGGATCAATGAGAATGGAGTGTCACCATTGTTTGTCACGTTCGTCGACCTTGGCACCTTTTTCCAAAAGTGCAATCATAACCTCACGATTTCCTAGCTGCGACGCAAGGTGGAGTGGAGTCGATCCTTCATTGTTCTTTGCGTTGATATCGGCGTTTTGAGTTGTTGATCAAGGCCAGTGCTGTCTTTTCGGGACTTGTATACGATGGCCGAGTGAAGTGGAGTGGAGTTGGGTTGAGTCGACGCTATTGACATCAGCGCCATGATCGAGCAACAGTGACACGCACTCAATACGGTCGGAACGCGATGCATAGTGGAGTGGAGTGGCACCACGATTGGTTTGACAGTTGACAATGGCTCCCTTGCTCAACAGGAGGGCAAACGATTTCTGTGTGGTCCGTTCATTGCAGCATGAATGCAACGGCCGAACGATTCGATGTTCCCGCCTTGTTGATATCCACACCATCACTTATAAGCTGTGCCAAATTCCTTCTTATTGCCAATTCTCAGCATAATTATAAATAGTACTCATTGTTCTTTGAATATAAACAAACAAACAAACAAACTATCTACTATCGGATCTATCTATCTATCTAATGTAATCTAATGCCGTATCTAACTATATATCCTAAAGATTGGATTGGATTGATTGGTTGGTTAAGCTTGACCTTATTAATTAAGCAAATAAAAGCTTCACTAATTTCAGAACAACCAAAAAATTAAAAAATTACTGCTACTACTATGTTGCGGATTGGATTGCTGTGGTTGTTGCTGCTGTTGTTGTTGTTGCTGTTGCTTGTGGTAGTGTTGGTAAACAGTGAATGAAACTCAGCTATTATTAAACTGTATTCAATTTTTTAAAATTTTATTTTTTGTGATCATCAACCACTCAACGGATACAATCCAACTCAAGTTCATGCTCACAAAAAAAAAAAAAACTAAAACTAAAAAAGCAACCAAACACACATAAATTTGAAATTATATATTTGGCGCGCACTTGGATTTATCACAAATACAATAGCTATTTGTGCAGGTGAATCAATTTTTGGTGTTGTCATTGTTTGTTGTTGTTTAGAAGGCTATGGATTGTTGAGTTGCCAGTTGGTCGAGTGGCAATTGTGGACTTGGAGAGGTTGACTATGTATTTCTCACGGTTTAGAACTTGGTACTTGCTGAGTGAGTCGAAAATCCAGCGATAGTTGATCGGGTGATGTTTTGGTTTCCAAGTAGATTTTGACGGCTTGCTTCTGTGTGGTGACGTGGTTGGGATGGCATATGACGATCGATTTCGAGTGGAGAAGTTCGCGTGCGTTGGTCGGAGGTGGTGGAATGTTGTCCAATACAACTGCACCACTTTCCCAGAGAATTTGAGTGAGTTCTTGGCGGGAGGGTGTGTCGAATTCGCCTGCCAAATACACCTGGTATCCGTAGAATAAACGCTTGCTATTGAACAGGAGCTGTTGACGAGATTTGTATGGTGAGCCCATTGCTTCAGTGTCTCCAGCAATTTCGTAGGGTTGTTCGTCTGCCCAACGACTATCAAGTAGTGAGTTGATGATCCAATCAAAGTTGACGATCCAAACTCCTTTTGCAACACCGAGCTCGTATTTGATGGTGCGCTTCGAAAGATTTTGGTCGTCACTTGCGCAGACAATGTGTGTGACGTTGCGGCTGAAATCTTTTACAAATTGACCGCCCCCCAGTGAAATTGGTGAGTGTTACAATGTGGACCTGCATCTGACTCGTTAAATTGGTCCCCAAAATGACTGGCTTCTTAGTTTGTGAGGCTGGAAGCTGATAGGGAGCGATAGATTGTTGTGATAATGAGCCCAGAGAATGATGAGGAAAGATGAGGAAGAAGATGATGATGAATCAGGTTGTGAGGGTGAGCTGTTATTGTTGGCTGCCAGGTTGTCATTGGCAATCTTGTTGGATGACTGTTGAGATGGTGGGTCTGATTTCAAAGATGGTTGGTGGTGAGTTGGCGACACCAGGTTGCTAGTAGTATTCATCATTTGGATTGGTTGTGAAAATTGAATTGAACTGCCAAGTGAATGTTTTGTTGATGGTCTGTGTATTTTGATGGAGTTGCTGAGAATTCGAATCCAAGTCCAGTGCTTGTGATGTAGTTGAGGATTTGCTACTGGATGATTGTGAAGATTGTGATGATGGCTGTGATTTCTGTGACCACATGCTGAGAAGATGGTTGTTGGGATGATTTTGGTGGAGTTTTATGACCAACTACAATAGTTTGTTGTGTTGCTTTTTGTGGAGATCCTGATGATTGTTGTTGTTGCTGCTGAGATGATGGAGTATTGTTTGGAACTACAAGTGCTGAGGGAGAGGGTTTGTTTTTTTGCGGTGCTGGTTGGGATAATGTTTGTGAGGGCTGAGTGGACTGTGTAGGTAATGGTTGGGAAAGGTTCTTGTTAAGTCTTGGTTGTTGTTGTTGTTGTTGTGAAGCGAGTTTTTGAGAAGATGGTTGGGGAGTTGGTGTTTGTTGAGATAAGGATGATTGAGATTGTGATGAATTTGGTAGCTCAATCTCGGGTTGAAGTGATGATAGAGATGAATCTTGGGAATATCCTTGTTGAGACAATGGTTGAGGTTGAGACAATAGTGATGGTTCCTGTTTCACGTTGTATTGATGATTTACGTCCTCAAAGCTAATATCATTGTTATGGGCAGAGACTGCAGAGTCTGTCTTTGAAGGTGTGTGATTATCAAATTTCTGAGGAGAGTATTTGAGTGGTAGGTCACTGTTGCTTGCAAGTGTAGCACTTGAGCTGACTGATTCGAACGAAATATTTGGATCTATATCTAGAGTTATTATTAAAATTGATTAGTTTAGTTTGTATAAACTTGAATGAAATGCTGGATTAAATAAAATTCATTCTTACCATTTGTCATATCTTGTGTCTGCTCAAAGTCAATATCTGGGATCTTGACCGTTGAATCCATGTCCATTGGTTGTGTTTGTTTCTTGGTCATCTGCATGGACTGATTTCACCGGTGAGACATATAATCGGGATTTGCTTGGTGATGGCACTGGTGATTGTGGCTTTACAAAAGTGCTTGTTGTTGGTGGAGGTGTTGGGGGTGTTGATTTTACATTAGCAGATTCACTTGATTTCTGTACTTTACTTTGACTGCTGTTGTTGTCAGTACCGCTTTCTTCGATTGATCTCTTTTTGTTGTTGACAATGGGTGCTTCTGCTGCTGCAGTTGCTGTTGTTGTTGGTGTAGATGTTTCTATGGCATGTGGTAATTTAAAAGGGATTGCTTTGACATTGACATTGCTGTTGATTCTATTTGCTCTTAGATTATCTTTTACAAATGACTTTCTAATAAAATTGAGTGATTTGCCACGAACAAAGATAGAGTCCCATGGCGAGAACCAATGATATCGCTTGTTGGGTGTCAGTTTAGATAGTATTGTAATGATCCAGTTGTGTACGGATGGCAATCTTTCAAGTGGTTGTCCATATTCGATGTAGCCATCTTTGAGGAGGAGTGCAAGATGAGTCTCTCACCTATGGTGTATGATAGTCTGTCACCAATCCTCAGGTATCCTTGCTTCATCATGTCATCAATGGTGACTTCAGGCTGGTGTTTTTTTGAATTTGGAATGGAGACACCTCTCTTTCTTTTGAGCTTCTTTCCACCGCGCAAATAGAAGAGGAGTCGTGGGTCCTGTGAAGTTACTGCATCCCAAATGGGGAGAGAAAGTGATTGATATTGTTCTTCACCGTTTCCAAGTGAGAGAGATAGCTCATCGTTGTCGTATTGTTCGAGGAGCTGGTCAATCGAAAGTGTTAAAGTTGGATGGTTATCCACCAAGCTGCTCTGAGACTGCGAGCTTTCTTCATCAGTTCCAAAATTGAAGAGCAATTCCTGTGTGTTGGCTGAAACCATGAAAGTGGGTGTTTTCAAGGCTGAAATATCTTCAGTTTCCTCCTCATCATCTGACAATGAATCTTCTCCAACTGCCTCGCTATTGTTGTTGCTGCTGCCAACAGAGTCGTCCAGCCCAGTGAATTGTACTGATTTATTGGATGTCTGTTTATTGTTGTCATGAGCTTCGTCTGTGGTAGTTGTTGTTGTATTTGGATGGAAGATATCAAATGAGCTGGCAACTACATTTTGATTGCCAAGGAATTGTGCTGTCAGTGGTGAGCTTAATGAAGTTGAAGATGAAAATGACTGTGGTGTAGAGTGTGTTGAGGATGTGGCGGGTGTAGTTTTGGTTGGAGTTGAAACGGTGGCTGCCTGTTGCTGAGAAGTTTTTTGTGAGCTCGATGGTGATGATTTTACACTATTGCTTTGCTTGGAGCTCTTCTTTAAAAGGATATCATTGCTATTGACATCGTTTGTATCGTCTTGTGAGTCTATTGGAGTCTGTTTCTTAAAATGATCAGGATCCGAAATCATCAAACTCAGATCTGAATTTGTCTTTTTTGGTGAGTTATATTGCTGTTGTTGACTCATTTCTAAAATAGATAGATAATATAATATCTAAATAAATATTTATATATATAAAAAAGGAAATATTATGATTGACAAATTCCAAAAATGTTAAACAAAATCCAAATTTCACCATTTGAGCCTTATTTTTAATTTTCCATCACAATTTTTTCCAATAAAATGTCATTTTTCATTTTAGATATTTTTGGAAAGAGTTATGTCAATCAATCACAAAATAATTATCACCTAGATAAGAGGTGCTCAACTTTTTTGATTGACAAACACAAATGGGATGTCATAATTACCAAAATCAACTTTATTTATTATAAAGATTGAATGAAAAGATGAACTTTGATCCAAAAACTACAAGCTCAGCTTACTCTATAAATAGTTGGAAATCAATCAGACTGTTGAGTAAAACTATAACCAACCACCAACACTGTTGACTTTAACTATATCATAATCTTTCTTTCTTTCTTTCTATTATAAACTTATCACTTATTATGTATTCATTAATAAATAATAATATGTTCTCAGGTCCATTCTTACCAGTTTCGGCATCTATCATTTGCAATGTCATCCAAATCGGAACCAATCTTATCCAACCAACTTATGATAAGCCAGGCGATCAAGAAGTATTATTGGAGGTTCCTCATAATGAAGAGAATGAACTAAGAGAGTAAAACTCGAGGATAACAAAGAATATGACGAAACTGAAGATTCAGAACCTGAAGAGAGCCATGAACATTCAGACTATTCAGAAGATAGCTCTTCCTCAGAATATGAAAGATCTGAAAGTAGTAGTGAGGTCGATGAAGATTTCAGTGACAATGAAGAATTAGAAATAGATCAAGCGATAGATGGAGAATCTAAGGAAAAAGAGAAATCCGAATTAAACAATCTGCTTAAATTATTGGATGGAAAATCAGTGGATTCGTATTTCGAACATTTGGGTATCCGGCTGGGATTCGTACAGAAACCTAATGTGCCAGTAAAAGATGTGACTGATTTGGCTGATGAGCCTTATTTTGTGAAAAAGTCATCGGTCAAGGCGTCTGTGCCAGTAGCTTTTCATACAGAACATAAAGAATTGATAGACAGAATCAAAATTCTAAGAAGGGAAGGAAAGGAACATCTCGAGGAAAACAAGAGAGTGCTCTCTGATGTTTCAGTGGATTTCGTTACCGGCAAGCATAAAGTCAAACGCAGAGAAGTAACTGTCAGACCAGAACACAAAGTGTACTTTGAGCCTTACAGATATGGACGAGCACCTACCGCTGAGGAGAAGAAGAGAGAGTTGGCTAGGAAAACTGGAAGGTCCTACGACCAGATATCCACCTACTTTACCAACCGCCGAAGAACCAAGGATCTAAACCAGCCGACTCGTCGCTATACTCCACCAAAGAGTCGCCAAGCTAAATATCACATTGAACAATCCCAAAAAGAGCAAGTTCCACAAGCTCAAGATGTTCAGCCTCAATCTGCACCACAGCCACTGATAACCATCTCCACCCGAAAAAGAAAATGCGTCGAATTCTATCACGAAATCATCAACACCACCCACCACAAAGCCCAGAGAGTGAAACCTAAAGTCCCACTAAAAACTCTCGAGAGGACCAACATGTATAGCGACGAACCAACCAACTCTAATAAAAAACATGTACATTTATAACCATCATCAGATCTGCCACTTTGCTTCCTTGCTTGCCTCATTCTTTGTGCACTGTTGGAAAGTAAAGGACACCAAAATAATAATTTGATGATTTTTTTTCAAATTTTCTGATTCGCTCAAATTTTCATTGATTGATTATTTGATAGAAGCTTGATCATTACAGTATTAGTTATTTACTTTTTATATTATATATATTACATTAAAATGTCATCAGGATACGGTGCATATGGTAGCTCAGGTCGTTGCTACCCAATCTTCGCTGATTTTACTACATGTGTAACAGAGAAATCAATTGAATTATGCGAACCATACAGACATGACTATTTTGAATGCTTGCATAACCTTCACGAAGTATGTTTATAAGCCAATAACAAAGAATAACGCAGATACAATGCAATATACTACAGTGTAAATGAATGAATGCATGCTCAATGTAGATTATACTGTTTACAAACTTAGTTGTTTGTACTTGAAGATATATATAGATTCTATGAATAATAGATAGATATGATTGATGATGAATAATAGATTATAGATCTTAGAACTAACTTCATTTCAATCTATCATATAAATTAATATTATAGTATAAAGTACAACAATCAACCGACTATACTAAAGATGCTGATGTTAGAGCTGCTAAAGTAAGAGAAGCTGTTAGAAGAGTACAAGAGTATCAACCAAAGATTGGAAAAGAATGTTAGATATATCTAAATTTTAAATAGAATAGTAGTAATTTTAAAACAACAACAGCAACAACAACAAACAAATAGAAGAAGCTATAATCGTTATTGTTATTCAATATTGTAACAGTAATAATTATTCTTTATGAATAAAATCAAAATTCAAATAACAATAATAATAACAATCGTAATAATGAATGATAAAGATGATGAAGTATATACTTTGAAAAGATAATGGTACAAATGGCACAATAACTAAAACAAGAAGTACATCTGTTCTTGTATTTTATTTTGTTTTCTTTATGATTTATATATATTACAAGGGAGAACAAAGCTATTCTAATCTATACTAGTATTATTATTATTGTTATAATTATTAATATGTAAGGTTGTTGTTCTTTATGTATTGAAATTAACCAAAAGGAATGGTTATAGAGATATTATCACCAAATACACCCCATTTGTTTCTGTTAACAAGATAAATTCCCATCCATGTCATAAATATGCCTGTATATACAAAGAATCCTATAAATGAATATTTGAGGTCTGTTCATTGTTTATAAGTTAGAATGTCATCGGGCTTATCATCCATGGGCTTCTGTAACCATAATAATACATACACCAAATGATATTAGGTGACAATACTTTTCTATGAGGAAGAAAGAAAAGAATATTTATCATCCAGACCCAAGGCAAGAGGAAGAAACCTGCAATCCACAACTTTCTTGCGATGCCTCGCATCTTCTCCTCATTTAACTTATCGTCTTCATCTACTAACATAGTTTATTCTTTTACTATTAAAAATCAAAGATGACACTTATCTAATCTTAGTATATATATTATTTAAACTAGTTTACTTTTAAGTCAACTCCTATCTTTCTTATCTATATTAAACTATTAGTTACAACAAATAGAATAAAATTTGTCAATAGAAGAAATTAGTTTAAAAAATTATATAAAATGAAAAACAAAAGCACAACCAATAAAGAAGTTATCAAGTTTATTATATTTACATACTATTTTATTTATCAAAATCAATACAATCTCATTATTATTATCTTTAGATAGAAAGTTAGATAGATAACAAATACACCAACATACATACATACACACCTTTATAACAACACAATTTCTATCTCTTGTTTTTTTTTACAAAATTAATAATTCAAAATATTTCTGTGGCTGTGTGGTTTGTTAGTTTAGTATAGTTTTGTATAGTTTGGTGGACATTGAGGATAAGACACAGATATACCATCTACTTTACTACTACCCATTGTATCTACTCAATTGATTGATCGTAATAGTCTGTCACAGTTGCTGAAGTGAATTCACAAATAATAGTTTAGTTGTAGTTCCTTGTTCGAAGGTTGCTTCAAAAATCATGAATTTGCTTCCACATAAAAGCTGGAATGTATGGAGTGCAAAGAATAGAGCAAAGGTAGAGCGAGACAAGGAAGCACTCAGACAAAAAGAGGACCTCAAGAGAAAGCGTGAAATTGAAAATACAACAGGAGCGCAGAATTGAAATTTTAAAGAGCAGAAAAGCAATTCAATTTGAAAATGATAACTACGATAATAATATTCCAGAAGAAACAAATAAGTCGGATTTCGATTCAATTGAAACTCAGACTTCAATCGAACTAAATGAAGAAAAGCCACTCCAGAGATTCGAATTATTTAAGGATATTGTTAATCCGGATAGCAATAATAAGAATAATAATAATAATAATAATAATGTTGTAAAGAAAAAAGAAGAAAATGTAATATATTCTGCTCCACTTGGTGAAGGTTCATTGGAGTTCTCCAAAAAGACAGCGAGATGGGAGCAACCAATGGCAGACGACGATGTTACGCCCGAAGTCATTAATTCCAGGAAATATAAAAAGAAAATGTAAGTTCCAGTTATATACAACCAAATTTAATATTAACAGATCACTAATATTTGATGTAAATTTAGTAAAAGAGAGAAATGGACACTATCCAACGAAGATCCATCTACTATTATCAATCATGTCAAAGGACACAAATCAAATTTAAATATCGATAACAACAACAGCAGCAGTAGTAAAGAAAAGATCAATATCGATGTGCAATCTACTACTAATAATAAGGATGGAAAGAAAAAGAAGAAAAACAATTGAAGAGTTAAGAGCGGAGCGTTTGGAGAGAGAGCAAAAAGAAAGAAAGCGTGAAGCCGATTTGATAAAGTCTAAATCCGAACAAACTCGAGTCACCAAAAGGTGAGTTATAGGCATGTAGCCGAGCAGCTTATAATTCAAATAAATATAAATTTAAATATGTATATACAATGATCATTTATTGCTTGTTTCTTTGTTCCTTCATATATTATTATAGTGAGGTATGACTATCTAACCTTGTGGTTGTAGATTTCTATGATCAAATTTTATAAGTTTCAACATAACTATATAGTAAAAGATGATTAATAAATAATGGTTAGCATAATCTAAACAAATCTAATCTTTGGGTCAATGGATATAAATATACTTACGGTATAAATATTCAGCAAAAGTATTTAAATAATCGGCGGCTTGGCTAAATCCTTCTTCACCTGATAAACATTGTAACTCTACCATACTGTTCTTTGTCAGCGGATCACCTTGTGAACCATCCTATATAGGGCCATTGGTGACAATCACATAGATTAGTAACTAGTAGTGAAGTAAGTGATAATGGAGGTGTGTTATATTCTACTTACTGGTAGTGATCTCGAATGTTGTACGATGTATAATGATATATAATAGGTACTATAGCAGAAACCATCTACATAGTACTCATAGTCTTTGGTGTATCCCATGTTTTCTATTAGTTGTATGAACTTGTCTGATACACTGATGTCAACGACGTTTCTTATGACTGCGTTGATCTTATCTTTGATTTGGGTACACCAACATAACGGGCACTCATCTTGTCTTCGCATTGGACTGAAGCATCGCCGCATTTGGCGATCGCGTTGGTTTTGGTTTCTCTGTTCTAATGTGTATTTGCGATGGCAGGATCGAGTTCTCTGCCCACATCGGCCCACTCGACACGACTGTGGAGCGATATACTGTTTCTTTGTAGGAGAACTTGTGATCTGCACGCATCATTCCCTTGACACGCTGAACAAACAGGTTTACAGGTGTTGTGAGAATGCCATGCAGACTACATTCGTATGTGTTTACATTGTCAGGTGGTTGTAGTGCAGCCAACGGATTCTGTTGACTACCAACACCTGGCATAGTACCAACACCACCACCACCCATCAAAGGTGAAGTTTGTGGCTGAGCAGCCTGTGTATTTTGCTGATACATTCTCTGTTGTTGCTGTTGTTGCTGCTGTTGATACTGCTGTGCAGCAGCAGCGCCTCCCTGTTGCATCATTATAAATATCTAACCTAATCTAAACTAACCTAATATACAAATCAATCATACTGTTATCAACCAAAAAAAGGGAAGTGCACAACAACCCTTGAGAAAATTCAACATCTTTGCACACCCTTTTTATTTTTTTCAATCAGTGATTGTTCTGTGTATGATCTCATTTAGGAATTAATATTTGTAAAGAATGATTAATCATTGTTTAGATATTAATTACTAAATCTCAGATTGTAAATTGACTTACCTTTTGGTTGATTCCATTGGGAATGAAAAGACATTATAAATTGGATTGTTTTGTAATCGATCAATTAGATAAACTTCTTACTATTTAGTTTACTTAAATCAATACTAATAAAATAAAAATATAACTATGAAAACAATTCAAATTTTAATAGTTGTTATTCTTATATCATATATCTATGGAGAATCGTTAAAGAAACATCTATCATCTTGTGTATTACATTGCCCGACCATTGATGAAACTGACTTTCTTAATTGTAAATACAGATGTTTGGAAATTGAAGACTGTGTAGGCAGATGTACCACCAACAATAGCTGCATCATTGGACAGTGTGGAAATTGTCAAGTACTCTGTGATAAAATTGTACCACCATGGGACATTTTCTCTCTTCCAATAAATTAATAGATAAATTCAATAAAGTATAATCCTATATCGCGCCACTTTTAATATAATATAAAATAATTTCAAAGCTATTTATTTATGATTAGTTGGATTTAAAGTGGAGTTAAAATTAATGATTGTAATGCTACTTGTCCACCATTGACCACAAAAGTGAAATCATTGGCAGTCTCTCTTGGTTGCAAGGTAACGTTATAGGAGGGACTGGCTGATACGATCTGTGGGAAGGGGGTGTAGGCGACTGGATAGGTTGCGACTGCATCACCATTTGAGTTGTACATTGTGATGCTTGCTGCTCTCTTGTCAGCTAGGGTACATCTAAGTGAAAGTGAAAAGGTGGTGGGCACATTGTAGGTAGAGTCCAAACGGTAGGTGACCGAGGTCTGATTGCCAAGAATCATAGCATGGCTACCTGGCAAACCATTGTAATCTGGAGAGTGTTGGGCCGAGCCGTCTTGAACTAGATATTTTTGGGCATCAACAACAGTAGAGATTGACTTGAGAATCAAGTTATTGGTGAATACTTCTGATGGGAGGAAAGCAACAGTGAAAGCATCTGGAATTGGAGTTCTACGGACAGCACGGGTGTTGAGATTCCATCCAAATATATTACCAATTTTATGGTTGGCAAATGTAACTGTAGAGTTAAATAGTGATCCACGGTTGCCCTTATAGAAATTGTTGCAAACTCCAGCACCAGTAGCGTTGCATTTTGATTTCAAATCGATAAATTGGTTATTTACAGTTCCCAAATCCTTGATAGCCAACATTCTTGGGAAAACGTCATGACTGTAGCTGAGTGATTGGGTGTTAAAAGTTGGTTTGAAGTTGAAGGTCTTAACGTCTGAGGTGGCTACGGATTCTCCTAACAAATCGCTATATACATTGGAAGAATAGTCGGCTGGATCTACAAATGAAGTTTGAAGAGTGTAGATAAATTGGCGTTCTTCATATTCAAAGGTAGCTGTCTTGAGGACTCCACGGTATTGATTGATATTGGCAGCAGTGGACATCTCTATTATTCTATCTAATGTTGGATTGTAATAACCATTAAAATTGGACTCTTCGACCTCTGGGTCAATATTAAAACCAATCATATCTGAGAATAGGTATCGAACTCTCTCAGCATAGGAACCAGTTGGAAGTTTTGTTTCATCCATCATCCACCAGTTAATAGCAAAATCAGATACAGTCTGGATGTACACATTCTTGTATTCATTTAATGTTTCATAGTCATCAGCTGTCAAGTCTTCTTCTGGGTCGGCATCTTCAAAGAGAGCAGCTACTCCCATGTCATAGACATCACGTACATGCTCTAAATATTCTCTGATGCTCGCAGTCAGCTTTGTCTTATAGGCAAGTAGTTCAGTTTCGGTATATCCCCAGCTCTGTCCATATCTTGCAACCTCAGACAACAAAAATAAATGACTGGTAGCAGCAAGTGTGAATATTGGCATTTGTTGGAGCTGTTTGGCTTCTTTACGGAATCCGACTCCACTCACGAGCTCTTGTGCTAAGAGTCCCTCCAACTGTTCAAATGATTCACGGACAGCACCTAGAGCACGTGGATTCAATTTGAAAGCCGGCAATTGCAGCACGAAATTCGGAGGTGTATGATTTTATCAAAGTAAACTTGACACGAGTGTTGGAAGGATCATACAGAGTGGTACTTTGATCAATGAGGGATCTCATCATAGTCAAAAATGGCAATGATACTGCATTATTGTATTCTGCAGTTTCATTTACTGCTACAGATGTCCATATTTCATCGAGGACAAAAGCCAAAAACATTCTGATTTCTCGAATAGAGACGGACTGAAAGCATTCTATAATACTCCATGAGCGAGACACCATTGTCATCGGATTTTCTTGGGAATTCTACATCACCACTGGAAACAATATTGTTAAACCAATTGTTTTGGTTATTGATATACACTCTTTTGGATGGTACTTTCAGCTTGCTCTTTATAATTATAATCACAAATTTTAATATCAATAGGCCAGTGTGGAATATTGTTGATTTGTCATACATACAGCTGCCTCAGTGTAGCTGAAACATAAAGTAACAAATATTAATATTATCGTATAAAAATAAAGATATTTCATTGTTGGGTCTATTATTATTATTATTATTATTGGTAATATTAAACAATGGTAAATGTTATTTGGTTTGTTGTTTCGGTTGATTGAGTTGGATAAGCTTCGAGTACTCGAATCGAGATGGATGAGCCCACTGAGAAGATTGTGATTACATCATTTGGTGTATAGATCAATGGAATCATAAACCCATCTAAACCTATCATTTTGATGCGCAGATTCTTGTTAACGATGAGTCTGCAAAGTTGTGTATTTAATAGTTCTTTTGTGGACGAGACACATCTTTAGAGCAAGGAGGTACTCTTCAGAATGTCAATTTTTAACTTTTCGGATGTGTTTTGATGAAAGGATAGATCTAAAAGTATGCTCAAAAGAGCTCACAAATTTGCTACCTTTATCTTTTCATCAAAAAACATTATTAAAAAATTTGCAGACTTGAACAGTTTCTATTGAAATCTAAATTAATTTGCCCATTATTTTGATTGTTTGATAAATTAGATCATCAAATAACGAAAGACTGTGATTCGAATCGCTAAAAATATCAATATTTATGCCTACTTGTTCCAAATCGTTGAAATTGATTCGTGTGATTGTTGTCTGAATATTGACTCCAATTACACTGGATATTTGCATGCAACCAAAGAGGTTACACCCAAATGGCGAATACAACATTGACAACAAATCCAAACATCCAAACATCCAAACATCCATTCTTTTCGATTCAATTAAAGCTTAACTATACTCCTTTGAAAACAAAACTACACAGTCATTTCAAGTTATTAGATTGTTAGTAAAGAAGGGATAAAATGAACAGAAAGATATTTGCTTTAATCTTTGTTGTTCTATTATGCAATCAGTTATTTATTGATGTTGCCGTATGTCTTAACTTTACTTTAATTTAATTAATCCATCAATCATACCAATAATTAATCTAATATTGTTTTATCAAATAGGATGCAGCTACAAAGAAAAAGAAAACCAAGAAGCCAAAGAGACCTTTGGCCTTGGAGGCTGATAAGAGATTGTTTATAAAGAATAATATGGATTTCATAGATGAGTTTATATCGCCAGTTTCACAACCTTTCAAAGATGGTGATTCAGGTGGTATTTCCCTGACTGAGTTTTTCAAGGCTGCTCTTGTCGGTTTCCTTGCCTTCGACCCACTCACTGCAGTTGCTGCCGTATTTATTGACTGTATTTGGTCTGCCTTCATCGAAAACAATACCCAAGATAAAAATGATGCAATTACACGTGCTTATATTCAGATGGTAACAGAAATTGTTGATCAAAAGATTGAGGTCTACGACCAATCCATCATTTTCTCTGAATACACAGCAGTCAATGCCTCAGTTGTGTCATTCAAAGACTCTGTCAGAATCTTCAATGATGATCCATCAGAAGTCAATGCCGAGTCGGTTCGTACAGATTTTGCAGCTCTCGAAGGAGATCTTCGTGGTCGTCTAGATCCCCTAGGTGCATTTAGAAAGAAGGGATGGGAACTTTCAGAGTTGCCTGTATTTGCCCTATCCGCCACCATTTACTTTATGGCTATGGTTGATGTACAGAGAAATGGTGCTAAATGGGGTATGTCCACTGGAATGCTTGATAAATACAAGCGTTACTATGAAAGAACGTATGGGTTCATACTATAAATATGTCCAAGATACATACAAGACAGGTTACGACAAGATTTTAGCTGCTATTCCTGAAGCCGATCGTGACACCAGCACTCTTAACAAGATAAATCGTTTCCGTCGTATCATGATACCTCAAGTCATGGACTTTGCAGCCATTTGGTGGACATTCAATTCAACTCTGTTTCCGGCTACTGCCTATGGTGAGCGTGTAAGATTCGTTTACTCAGATACGATTGGACAACCTGTAGACCGTCAAAAGACACCATCTTATGACTCATCCTACTATGATCCAACACTGACCCGTCTCAACGAAATGTCCGATTATTTGGAGCGTGAAAGATATCGTGGTGAGATTGTCAATGTCAAATTTGCTATTACTTTATATGAATGGATATGGAATATTCAACCAACCTATGTCGACGAATCCCAGGCCAACAAGAGACGAGTCGGTCTTTTGGTCGGAAATAAGTCACCACCTTCTGGTAGTGTATCATTTTCAGTAGATATTCAAAGAACCATCTACAAACCAAGCGGAGTATTAGCAATTTCCGATGTATATCCTCAATTGGTCGAAAGTAAGTTGACTACATTTTGACATTCCCTAAGCGTTCAAAAGATAACTAACTCTACTATAATTCCTCTAGTTTATGATAATACAACCCATTTAGCCGGAGCTATTAACTTTATGGCAGTACCATGCTTTGATAGAAAAGGTGTAGAGATTTGCAATAACATATTTATAACAATGGAGGAAGACTCAATAGCAATTATTGGCAAGTCGATGGCCCACAAGATTGGTGACATGATTGGATGGGGAGAGAACAAAAATGTCTGCGCCAGGCAGTTCTGCTCTCGATGCTTTTACCATTGCATTTATCCCGATGGACCGTTTTACAGTAACAATTTGATTCTCAAGGGTGTAAGCCACTATTATCGATGCCCAAAAGGCAATGAGTTACCAAAAACGCTCTTCTTTACAAGGATTTTGTCATGCCAGGTGTACACACTGTTACTCTTTTCGACAAGAGCAGCCTCACTTTCCTTTCGACAGTGACTACAAGAACAACAAGAAATTTACTATATTCCTTAGAGCCCATTCAAACAAAACCAGCTGATAGCAAAAATTACTCTAGCTCAAGGTACAGAAAGCTCTTGCTACCTTCACAGTCAAGGCTAACCTCTTGAATCAAAAATGTATTTCCAGACACCCC
>RCNN01000394.1:0-28683 GCA_003667245.1 Heterostelium multicystogenum
TGAGTGTGGGGTAATTAACTACTCTTTGGCTGATTACAATGATAAGTTTAAACAACTTTAAATTAACAACATCTTTGAGTAGCTACAGATACTATACATATACATAATACAACAACAACAACAACTATATTATCTCTCTTTACATTTATAACTTTATCTTTAATTTGAATTTAAAAATATATAATTTATTCAGGTCATTTTCATCTATACCAACTGGATCTAGAATAAACATGGCAACTGTTAGAAAGTGTACTCATGCTGGAAGTTGGTATTCGAACAACTGTAAGGTCGATCATATCATCGGAGGAGTGTTGCGAAAATGAAAAAGATAACTAATGAAAAATTATTATTGATTGTGATTGTAGCTTCGGAGTTAGGTAACAACTTGACAACTGGTTGGCAGAAACAAAGTCTATTGGTGCTAATACTCGTGCTATCATTGTACCGTAAGAGAGAAACAGTTTTCATTGACTATCTTTTAAAATATAATGATTTTTTAATACATTATTATTGTTTTAGACATGCCGGATATAGTTATAGTGGAAGAGCTGCTTCTAGAGGATATATCAACTTAGATGCATCTAAATAGTAAGTTGCATTTGCAAATCATTTGTTTATACTTTGGGTTATTGATTGATAATGATTTTCAATTTACTAGTAAAAGAATTTTCATTCTTGGACCATCCCACCATGTTTATATGAAAACCTGTGGACTTACAAAATTGACAACTTTGGAAACACCGATTGGAAATTTAGAGGTAGATACAGAGATTATCAAGAAGCTGGAATGAACTCGTGCTTTTACTTGGACAACTAAAGATGTGGATGAAGATGAACATTCCATTGAGCTGCATCTACCATATGTTGCCAAAATGATTCAAGGGTATACATTAGAATAGACTCATTATTACTTTATTTTCTTACACCCTTTGATGATTATTCTAGTAAGCCGATAAAGGTTGTACCAATCATGGTTGGATCCTTGTCTAAGGATACTGAGGAGCAATACGGACAAATATTGGCACCATACATTGATGACCCAGAAAACTTTTTTGTGATTAGCAGTGATTTCTGTCACTGGGGAAGAAGATTTGGATATACACCATACAATGAGGCCGCAGGACCAATCCATAAATCGATTGAAGATATGGATCGTGCTGGAATGGCAATCATTGAAAGTGGTGACCCAGTAAAGTTTGCCCAGTATCTAAAAGAGACTAAAAAACACCATATGTGGAAGGTATGATATCAACAAGCTACTTCCAGCTTGATCAATCAAAATTAATACTTTGCTTACATAGAAATCCAATTGCAGTTATGTTATGGACATTAAAGAACAGCAAAAATAACCATTCAATTAAATCACTTCACTATGAGCAATCCAGCAAGTGCAATAACATGAGCGATTCATCTGTCAGCTATGGAGTGCTTGCAGTTAAACAAGAATGAAGCTGATTCCAAGCTTTAAAAATCTATCGTTTGATCGATCACAACAACTGTAAATTCATTCTCATATTTTAGGATTTTATTTCTTTATCTTTTGATTATTGTAGGGGTGCGCATTAACAAAATAAAGAATAGTAATCATTAGGGCTATAAGTGGTAAATATTGGGAGTGAGCAATAGAGATTATGAGTTTTTTCTTTATTATATAGAGTGTTGGTTATGTTTGAATATGCTTTAATTTTGGTCAATAATTGAGAGATCATTGAGACATGTTGAAGGGTGGAAGCCTAATCTTTTTATTGTCTTCTGGGAATTTATGTAAAGGAGCATTTAATGACATGTCTATTTCGTTTTGCAAGAGTGTGGTGAGTGTGATTTAGTTTTATTGGAATTGGGTTGTCGAATCAAAAAGGAGGGAGAAATATAGATAGTACATCACAATCCACTCATTTATTAAATTGATTTTATTAAAGTTTGTTTGTTGAGTAACAGTATCTATACCTGTAGTATTTGGAAGATATTGTAAAACCGATTACCACCAACAACAAACAAAACAAGAACAGCAACAACAACAATAATAATAATAAATATTAGTATAAATCATTTCCATCCTAGATAGTATAAGAATATATAATATTTCAATGAGCTTATTTAATAGTTGATTTAATATAGGATCTATTATGAAATTAAGAAAATTTGCTGGACGATATTGTTAAATATTGGAAAGATTTCAACAAAATGACCTACATTTTGGAGTCGACCATCATCATGTTAAACTAAATCTGCCAAAGTTAGAGCAGCTTCCCTAGTTGAGAGCTCAGAGCCACCGATTTTACTGTGAAAGACACCTATTGTAGAAATAGCCGCAACTGACAAAGATACAAAGCTCAACGATCAATCAATACAATAAGTCCAGATTTATCTCTTTCTGTTAGGAATGTATTAAGAAAAGTCAGAGTTGGTTTACAAGATTAAGTTTAGTAAGCCTTATAGCATTAAATTAAAGAATATTCTGACTGCAGTAAATCCTTCGATGAAAAGATTAGGATTAGTTTAAAATACTACTCCTAGGTTCAAATTTTGCAGAGCTCAAGTAACTGTCTATGAAACACAGGTATCACCCATTAAAATTGAAGCACCTCAAACAGATTTTTTCAAAAACAAAAGAACCCCATATATTTGATAGAATATATTCTCGATTAAATCAAAATGACATTCTAAATGGTATGACTTCTGTATGGATAAAAAAAGAATTCTTATTATTAGTTTCTCATATATAAATAGTAATTATTAATATACTTACATGTATAAATAATGGTACTCAACAACAAACTTTTATAAATTAATCTTAATAAAATCTATTTAATAAATGAGTGGATAGTGATGTTACTATCAATATTTCTCCCTCCTTTTGATACCATATGATTCCACAACCAAACCATTTCCAATTAAACCAAATCACACTCACCACACCTCCTACAAAACTGCAAACACATTACTACTATACAGAGGTGAGGTATCACACTCACAAAATATATTCAATTTCATTTAATTGGTGAAATCAATTACCACCATGTGATTGATTGCTTATTATTGTGTCACATACATAATAAACATAGATGATTTTAGTGATGGAGAGAAAGAAGAATTAATCATTGTGGAATGAATCCTTTGAAAGTGAATTCACTAAAATAATTATAATAAGATTCTTTTTTTATTCATATAGAAGTCATACCATTTAGAATGTCTACCCCTTGTCCCAAGCACAAAATGTTCATTAATCCAATCCCATATGTAGACCTACCTGACTTTATTGCCTACAACTATGACATAAGTTTAGGCCCTGAATGCAACGAATACTGTCGAAGATTTCTTATTGAAAGACTCAAAGATATGATTGATTTGTTGAACAACCAGATCTTTTTTTACAAAATAGTGTTACTCAAAGAGGAGGGTGGTCCTTCTGAAGGTTATATCTGTGATGCAGAATTCGCAAGTTATGCAGAGGGAAAATGTCCATTAGAAGACAAAGATGCATTTTTTAAGCGAGTGGAAAACTATAGCAAGATAAGGATTAAAGAAGGAGAAATGTATTTCAGGAGAGATTTGAATCACAAAGAAGATTTATATGGTTTAACATATATCACTGAGTACCTCAAAAGAGTATACAGAATTTCTGAAAATACTCCAACAGAGAATTAATCTCAACTATAATAATCATAATATTGTCAGGTAATAAATATAATGAAATAAAATTAACAAAAAATATTTTCGCTTCCATAACAAAATGAACTTCTTGTCAGAAGATGTCTTCCATCATAGTTAATAGATTTGAAGGCAGTAGTATTAAACAAGCAAAAGAATTATACATCAATAATATAGGGGGAAAGAAATTATTAACATCTCATCCTCCTGATTCAAATACAGTAGAAACATCACAACATGTTGTACATTGGCAATTAGATACTATATCATTTGCTCCTGGTGTAATCACTAACAATCACATGTTATTGGTAATACTCAGTCAACAAACAATGTAATATCTATAGCAGCAGCATACATGATTGACCGAATAGAAATAGGTATCAATGGTGATCCTAATCCAGTACAAACACTTACATTAGGTGGTTTAGGTATTTCAACATCTATGTATGAACCTAGTGGAGTAAAGCCATTGCAACCTATTAGGTAAGGTTAATCTATCATTAGCAATATCTCTTTTCTTCATCCTACTTTAAAAAAATATCTGATTGTGTTAAACTCTAGTTTTAAGAAATTTCATTGGAGATTTTTTAATATTTTTTAATTTAAATTAATGAATTGCATAAAAGCAAGGTGGTATGAAATCAGTCAACAATCAATGAATGAAATAAATGTATATGATAATCATTTTAACTAGTCAACACAAACATATATAGAAGCAAGTTAACACAACAAAAACAAATATTTTAAATTAAGTTGTGTAATTATACTTTTTACACCTCACTCAGATTGACTAAAAAGAATAGAATCTACTATTATTTCTCATCTCATCATTATTTAGTACTTAATCAACAAATTAGCTAAATCAATCAATTAATAATAATAGTAAAAGAATTACATAATATCATATTTATATTATTATTAGTTAGTTACAACTCGAACATTTAGAACATTAATATCACTTGATAGCATAAGAGTATTTTAAATTGATTTTTCAATTTTTGATTTTAAGCAACTTTTTTGTTTTTTACCAGTAATCAGAGAAAAACCAGCAACGCCAAAAGACAGACAGACAAATTTAAATCAGATATTTTATACTGTGATAATTTGTCATCATATTTATTAGCTAAAGATACTTATTTATATATATATGTTTACTTAGTTTAAAGCAACGCAAAACAACAAATAATAGATGTCATCAGATCCAAAACCATTTAAAATAGTATTCTTGGGTGATACAGGGTATGTTAGGATTTAGAGTCATCTTTGATACGATAGGATGCACAATACACCTTAATGTTAATGTTACTTACTCATCTGATGATGTATAAAGAGTTGGAAAATCATCATTGTTTTACAGATTGGTCTTCAATAAATTCAATCAGGAATACAGACCAACAACAGGCACAGACTTCCTTAGTAAATCATTTTTTGTTCGCGATATAGTATGCAATGTGCAGTTGTGGGACACCTCCGGCCAGGCGAAATACTGGTGTCTGACAGAGATGTTTTGGCGAACTGCCGACGCAGCCATTTTAGTATACGACGTCTGCAACGAAGCTAGTTTTAACAATCTTTCTTTCTGGCTGAAACAGTGTAAATCAAAGTGTCTCAACGAAGATGGCACTGAGAAAACTAATTTCACATTTATCGTACTTGGTAATCAGCTTGATTATGCGACCAGCATCAACAGCAACAGCAGCAGCAGTATACAGGCCAATGCGGCAGACATCAATCTAGATCCCAGCAATCCAGATGAACCGCCACCCC
Source organism: Heterostelium multicystogenum (assembly GCA_003667245.1). Classification (NCBI taxonomy): domain Eukaryota; phylum Evosea; class Eumycetozoa; order Acytosteliales; family Acytosteliaceae; genus Heterostelium; species Heterostelium multicystogenum. The sequence goes on from RCNN01000394.1 coordinate 5,419, forward strand.
CACCCATACCACAAAAGCAAAGACAAGTAAAGTATGAGACAGCGCAGCAGTGGTGCAAAGAAAACAATATAAAGCTTTTCCTCGAGGTATCGGCCAAAGAATCGACGCATGTAAAGAATCTATAGTCAAGTTATTAAGCAATTTATTATTAATGGAGCAAGCAATTTTTAGAGGACAGGTAAGTAATTGGGTTAGAAATTCACAGCATATCAACTATATTGACATGTTTCGTTTGTATCGACAAATAGTGCGCTGGATAATGATACAATGGAGTCACCGCTACTGCAGTCCAGTAGAAATATTAATCAACTAACACCAATGCCTTCGTCACCACCATCGAATTTCACATCCGACATGCCAATGCTGTACAATAATGTAGAAGAAGTTTTAGCAACAGCAAAACAGCAACAACAGCAACAGTAACATCAAATGTCCAGCCACTTTGAATAATTTAATTGGAATAGATAATTCTAATGATATTAGAGATTATATTATCCAACTACAAACTGACAAGTAACAAACAAGCAATCACATGAAGAGGCACTGCATAATTTTCAATAAAATACATATCATATTGTTAGATGGATAATATCTATTCTTTGAACAATATTAATCATTAGACAATATAGAGTTACAATTATTGTGCTCGTCCTCTGCCATGATCAGGACAAAATAAGTAACAGGAACATTGGATACAGTCTAGGAAATGGAATACTAGTTAACTAATTTTGAAACAGGTTTTATTTGTTTGGAAGCACAAAGAACTGGCAATTTCTATCACACAATTAAACGGATTTTTCAAGTACTGCTAATTCTTCAACATAGGTTACATCGTTATGTTTTTGTGTTGATTGATCATGGCAGTGATTGGGACAGGTGTATATAAATAGATTGGCAAAGTCCAAGTCGGAGGAAGCGCAATGATAGACTTGGGTAATGATGGTTGACAAAATTTGGAATTCAAAAGTCTTTCTGGCTTTACACAATTGACAAACATAAAAGGATTCGACCAATTTCTTTCCTGCGTCCGACATACACAATGGTTCACCTTTAAATGAATATCTGGAGTTTATATACCAAATAAAAAAAATTAGTATCTAATTGACATTGGATTAGGTCATGGATTGATTACCTTATGATTTGGTTTGGATTGTGTGAAAGTCGCTTAATGAACTTGCTAAACACTCTGTCTTTTACATATTCATAGGTTTCGCCTGACCATTCGTCTCCCTCTGTTGGGTCATCTACATAGTTGATCTTTGATGGTTTCTTTACTGTCTCTTTCTTCAATGTTTCAACATCAATATATACATAGAATTCTTCATATTGGTTGCTCTTATCATTTTCAAAACTGAATCCAACTGGCTCATTGTTGTTGCTATTTACATCATCATCATCTGCTGTTGGTTGTTGTTGTTGTTGCTGTAGTTTCTGTTCTTTGAGTAATTCTTTCTTTTTCATCTGATCTTCGTGTAGCTTTTTGTTTCTTTCTTGTATCAGTTCTTCTAATGATTTTTCAGGTACAACTGTTGTTGATGGAGCTCCTTTAGAATCTTTTGTTGATGTGCTATCTGCTGAACCAACACCCCAATCGTCACCATCCTCAACTCCCCAGTCATTATCATCTTCAACACCCCAATCATCATCTTCATCACTATCCTCTTCCTCATCATCAACAGGCTCTTCTTCGACTTCCTTCTTTTCTCCAACTTCTTTTTCTTCATCTTCTTCATCTTGATCTTGATCTTGATTATTATTATTTTCTGAGTTTGTTGTTGATTGGGTAGAAGTAGTATTATTATTATTCAATCCGGATTCAACAATTGTCTTGATGATTTTCCATCTAAATGTCAAAGTTGAAATGATATTAATATCCTATACCCAACTATTCTAATTTATCACAGTCATACCCTTTGGGAGTAGCACTACACTTGGTGCAGACGAATACATAGTAGCTTCTTTCAGTAGTTGGCAAGCAATCCAATGGAGTATATATTTGCAATAGGAATGCCATCTTTTCTTTATTGCAATTGGTACATGTTATATCTCTATATTTTGCAGGTGGTTCTGAATACCAAACCTAAATAATTATAGTACCATTCTTTTATTAGAAAACAACTACTGTATATAAGATGTATAGATCATACGATACTTACTGGAGAACCACCTATCTTAGAAATGAATGGATATTTATCTACAATGTCAATTGGATCATCAACAAATCCTACATAGTTGTTGGCTTTACTCATTATTACCTAATATTATATATATAAATCTAACTTATCTATTTGGTCAGTAATGAATCAATGATAAATACACAAATTATATTAAATTATTCGTCGTCTTTTTTAATTCTTCGTTTTTTTGCAAACTTTGAAAATATTGAACTGATTACTTTTTGTGGGACTGTTTTTGGTAAGCGGTTCTGTTTTGTGTTGTTATTTTGATAATTATATCTGTATATATATATCTAAAGTATTATTAAAATGGTAGGTACTCTTTTGATTGATGATCTATATCATCTGATGATGGCTCAATTGGTCTAATCCTCTTCCTCTTTCTCCTTAATTGTCATCTCACCTCACGCAGTCAAAATTATCATATATTACACCGGAGGGTCTAAGAATAGATGGTAGAAGAAACAATGAGATTAGAAGATTAAATATGAAGATGGGCATTTTCAACAGAGCAGATGGATCGGCTTACTATGAACAGGGAAATACAAAGCTAACAGTGGCGGTATACGGACCGAGGGAGGTCGCTTCCAATCAGAGAATGTTGCACGATCGTGCTATTGTAAATTGCGAGTACTCTCAAGCTGCATTCAGCTCAGCAACCGACAGAAAGACAAACTAGAAAATCAGATAAACAATCATACGAGATAGCATCGCTGGTGAAGCAAGCATTCGAGTCAACTATACAGGTTTCACTGCTGCCGAGGACACAGATAGACATCTACATTCAGGTGCTGCAAGCAGACGGTGGACTGAAAGCGGCAGCACTCAACGCCGCCACACTGGCAGTGATCGACGCAGGTCTGCCTATGCGTGACTTTATATGCGCATGTTCAGCAACTTTTGTGGAAGGTGTACCACTTCTTGATATGAATCAGATGGAAGAGAGAGCCGGAGGAGCAGACCTCCTGCTGTCTATCCAGCCACAGCTGGGCGGAGTTATCTCACTTAATATGGAATCAAAAGTTCCACAGGACATGTTTGAATCAGTGTTGGATCTAGCTAATTTAGGTTGTATGAAAATATTTGCTCTTTTACAGGCTCAGGTCAAACGGCACTCAGCTGAACAGCTATCAAATCAAATCAAATAAACATAATAATATTATAGATAACCCAATAGGTGATGATGATGATAATAAAGTACAAGTATTGATGATTGTTATTTGTCAACCCAATTGATTGATTTTGAAACGGCTTTGTGCCAGTCGTTGATCCTTTTCATGTGATCATTGTCGGGATTTGGCACGAATCGCTTACCGACGTGGAATTGCATGGTGGATGTCCAGACTCCAACGGTTAGTCCTGCAGCGAAAGCAGCACCGAAACATGTGGTTTCCAAGTTGTGTGGACGGACGACTGGCAGTCCGAGAATATCGGCTTGCACCTGCAGCATCAGATCATTCATGGTCATGCCACCATCAACACGCAGCTCCACTAGTTTGTCATTGGAGTCTTTCTCCATTGAGTGAAGAACCTCGTAGGTTTGGAAGCATGTTGACTCCAACATTGCTCTGGCAATGTGTGCTTTGTTGGTGTGGTGGGTCATACCCACCATGACACCACGGGCATCGTCTCTCTCCAGTGTGGTGCGAACAATCCAGAGAATGCCGGCACAATATACATTCCACCGGTGTCTTTGACAGAGTTGGCAAGCGATTCGATCTCTTTGGAGCTAGAAGCAATGCCAAGATTCTCTATTAACCACTTCACACCTGCTCCAGCAACGGCAATCGAACCTTCGAGTGCATAGTGGGCTGGCTTGTCTTTTCCAAGTTTTAGCACACGGTTGTCAAGAGACCATGCTTGGAATGTACAATGTCGGATCCAGTGTTGTAGAGTAAGAAGCAGCCTGTTTCCATAGGTGTTCTTGGCCTGACCTTTTTCAAAGCACATTTGTCCGACCATTGCGGCTTGTTGGTCGCCCAGCACACTTGCAATCGGTATTCCGCTCAGTGGGCCGCTTTCGACCTGCCCATAGACCTCAGCTGAGCTGCATATTTTAGGTAAAAGAGAAGTAGGAATATCAAAGAATGCACACAGCTTCGAATCCCACTCCAAGCTAGAGAGATTCATCAGCATCGTACGAGAGGCATTGGTGACATCAGTTATATGGGTCTTGCCGTTTGTCAAATTCCAAACGAGCCAGCTATCAATAGTACCAGCAATGGCTCGACCCTCTTCAATCTCCTTTTGCAGAGAAGGTACGTTTTCCATGAGCCAACGAAGTTTGACAGCTGAGAAAATAGTTGGCAATAGGCAATCCACAAACATCTCTGAGGTAGTTCTTTGGTAAATTTTGCTCCTCAGTCTCGCTATCTACTGCTAGTTGTTTTTGTTCCGATGCTGCGGTTGTTGATGGTAATGATTTCATGATTGATTCTGCTTTTGAACGAATCTGCTTACGATGGACGATGTTCTAGTGTCACTCCAAACAATAGCATGATGGTATGGCTTTCCAGTATGCTTGTCCCAAACGATGGTGGTCTCTCTTTGGTTGGTGATACCTATCGCCTTGATATCACTGATCTCACCAATGTTGTTTTGTTTGAATTTATTTAGAACCTGATCGATACACTCATTGACAGAACTAACGATTTCAAGACCATCATGTTTCGACCCAACTGTTGCAATGTAGATGTAGATATAGATATAGATTAGATGCAGATGAAATCAGTACTTTGTTTCACTAACTAACTTAGGATATATATGTACAGTAGTATTATATACTATACTATACTATGGTAGAGTATGCTTACCCTGGATGAGGATGATATTGCTTTAGGGGTATTTGATGTGAAAGTACAGTATCTCCGTTGGAGTCAAAGAGAAATGAATCTAGTGGATGAGGTTCCTTGGTCGATTTGAACCAATGAAAGGTTTAGCAAATTTAGTTGTTGTTGTTGTTCCTGTCATATGACTGCTATAACTTCTTCTAAAATTAAAATGATATATGATATTTCTATTTCTTAATATGCCAATGAACATCCTTTAAAATCAAATGGCAACCAAAAGTGTAAATTTGGTACCAGCTCAAATCAAATCAATCAGCTTATCGCACAGTTTGATTCAATTTTTCAACAAACACAACACCCAATTCCTTTTTTGGTTGGAAAATCAGATGGGAACCAACCACCAACTAATTAAAAAAAACCTTTCACAGCAGTTTTCTAAATATTTTAAAGTGACTCTGACTGAGGACCTTGAAAAAAAACAAAAAACTAAAAGGGCTTGATTGTCTGCAGTGCATAATCAAAAGCGAATAAATCTTGAAAGAGAGGAAAGATGTATAGAATATCGAGTGCAGTCGTAAGATCATTTGCTGCAGGTGCTGCCTTCGCCCGAGGCAGTCCTGCTCTGAGAAGCTTCTCAACTGCAAGCGCTAATAGCACTAATGTATTTCCACTTTGAGATCGAGAGGATTCATCTACCAGATGACTAACAACGATGAAGAGATGATTAAGATTACAAATACACCAATATCGTTATACGCGGGATTCGACCCAACCGCAGACAGCCTTCATATCGGTAATCTTCTGACACTTATGGTTCTTTTGCATTTCAAACGTCATGGACACAAGCCAGTTGCTCTTCTTGGTGGTGCAACTGCACTCATTGGTGACCCAAGTGGTAAATCAACCGATCGTCCACAATTGGACCAATCGTTTATAGTCAACAATACATCGTTCATCAAGTAAAGATCAAATCAAATCAAATCAAATCACCAGAATCATCATAATCATCATCATCATCATGTTCATTGAAGATCCACCAATGAGGATATTGTACTCACTCATCAACTTGTTTTAGTGAAAAATATAGTTGATATTCTAGGTAGTGACACAACCATCGTTAACAACATTGATTGGAACAAGAGTATTTCAATCATCGATTTCTTTAGAGACATTGGAAGATACTTTAGAGTTGGAAACATGCTTAGAAAGGATTTCGTCCACAATCGATTAGGTACACTCTCAGAGAACGGCAAACAACTGGCTTTTGAATGACGACGATTCAGCGAGTGGTATCAGTTTGCCAGAGTTTTGCTATTCACTTTTCCAAGCAAACGATTTTGTACATCTCAATCAAAACACATCAATGTATTATTCAGGTCGGTGGATCGGATCAATGGGGAAAATATCACAGATGGATGCGAATTGATCAAGAAGAAATTGAGCAAACCAGCCTATGGTATTACTATTCCACTTTTGACAAATGCACAGGGTAAAAAGCTAGGAAAAAGTGAAGGAAACTCCATTTGGTTATCATCTAAAAAGTAAATTGATGGTATATATTATCCAGGTGTAATCATATTAATTCTTTTTTTCCACAGGACAAGCCCATACAATTTCTATCAATATTGGATTCAAGTTTCAGATTTAGACGTTGAGAAGCTTCTGAAACTATTTACATTGTTACCACTTGAAGAAATTCAAACTATTGTCGAAATGCACCAAAAGGAGCCCACACTTGAGACTGGGACAAAAGAAGATTGCCGAGTGTGTCACTGAGTTGGTTCATGGTAAAAAAGGGCTCGAAGATGCCATCAAGACAACAGCCTTAATTGTTTGGTGATAATAAGCTAGATTTGCAAGATAGCACAGCATCAAAGGAAGTCGGAAGATTGCTCTCTGGAGTAACCTCAATTCCATTGCCAAAAGTGAGTATATTTCCAGTCCAATCACCAACATCCTAGCCAAGGTCTCTGGCATGTCAAAGAACCAGTCCAAGATTTTGGATCAACACAACCAATCGCTCTACATTCAACGGAGAGCAAGTTAAATCAACAGGCCAAACTCTGGAGGCAGAGAACTTAATCGATGGTCAATTTGTCATCCTCAGACAAGTGAAAAAGGCCTTCCACTTAATTAAGTTTGAATAAATTGGTTCATACAAGGTATATAGAATAAACATATTGTTTTATTAATTTATTTAAAAGCTTTTAAGTCTTGGCTTTCTTTCCATAACCCAAATTGAGATCGATGCCTTTCGGTAGCTCTTCACCATCCCTTAACTTCTACCGAAACTTCAAATCCCAATTTTCTGGAAGAAAGGAATCGATCTTTGTTTGAATATCAGTGGCTTTACATAGACGATTAGAAAAGTCACAACCACTCTAATACAGGTGCCAATAAATAGTGTCCAATGCCCTTGGATCTGCAGATTCCTTCGATACAGCACAATATGCAAGATGGTAATAATTGTCGTTTCTGACCATGGGATTTTTCCATTACTTTATCGACCTTGTTCATCAGATCTTTTATTCTCTTGGAATTTAATATTCCTAATTTAGGTAATAATTTAATCATTTTCAGGAATATCTTAAATATTAATTGATAAGAAAATTAGCATTTAGCCTACAATGAATAGTTATACTATACATACATTAGCGAATGGAACTCTTTTTCTACAATCTGGAGTCATCCAATCATGCCCACCATTTAGTACATTGTCTGAATTATGTAACCCTTTACAATAGTAAATATTAGTTTCCAAATCAAACTTCTTGTCTATTTTATTTTATACACATAACCCAAGCAAGAATTCTTTCAGCAAACATTATCTTTAGACCATTGAAGAAAAATAACTTTCGGATGCTGGCAGATTTAGCCTTATCTTTTTAGAGATATCCATGAAAATCTAGGATCATTTTCATATGCCTCTGCCAATAAACAGGATGATGCAAACAAATCTGCTTTTTCTAGTTGGCTTTCTAAAACCACCTTAGGGAGATATTGAATATGTCGAAACTGGAGAAATACTGATAGCAAGTATCAACATGCTCAAATATCTTTGGTATCTTGAAAGGATCAAATATTTTGTGTTGTAAAATTAAATCAATTGAAGGTCTGTACTCTGAATTTTCATCCAACATCTTTAGAAAACTAATTTCAGCAAGTCTTGGTGTTTCCTAATATAAAGTTATTAGTAATAATATAATATGGATATTATCATATTTTACATACAGTCGGGAATTCCTTTTAAAAGCATTGGCATCAAAAAGTACCAGAAATTAGCTCTTCTGCTATGCATCTCTTTGTAAGTGGTAAAAGGTGCAAAAGTTGTCATTTCATATATATAATGGCATTCCAAAGAGAAAATATCGGCTGGTCTACAATATCTTTATCAAAAATTAGATTTTAATGATCCATAATTTCTAGATTTAATGTGATTCAATACTTACGGTTGATTATTTATATCTCAGGTGAAGTATAGTAGTATGTACCTGCAATTCCTTTTACGCTTGAATCAAAAATTTAGTTGCCAGCCCCGAAATCACCAATTTTAATTTGAATATTGCGAAGGAATATATTTTCAGCTGTAAGAAATTGTTAGTTAGATATGCTAACTAAAATCATATGTTGTAGAGATATTTACACTTAGGTCCCTGTGAATAAAATGTGAATTGTGAATCTGATGTACACCAAGACAAAGCTGATATATCAATATATGAACTTTTAGTGGTATTAATATTCTTGTCTTTCTTGTTTCCATAGTTTAGTAAGGGCTCAGTTGTGTGTCTTCATAGAGTGTGCTTTATGATGTAGGCTCAGAGGTGGTACAAAGGTGTCTTCTGATGGGTTGGAAACCGTGATATCCTTGCTGTTCTTTTGATTTCTCTTGTACAACTGGATGACTTCTTTTATAGTTGGTGGTTCTAATTTCTCTTCTTCTTGTTTTCGATCATGAAGTAGCAACTGATATGCTTTTTGCTGTTCCCAAAGACCGGAATGAGTCAGTGAATTTTGAGGCGAATGGTTGAATTTTTGGGAAATCCTTAAAGGAAATCTTGGGTGTAAAGAGAGGATGAGGTAGAGGAGTAACTTGAAGATTCGAGGTAGTACTTGTTGTTTGTCAGCTACTACTGCTGCTATTCGATGGGGATGATGATGAAATAGGTATATTCCTCTCCTCTGATTCATCTATCTCATCGAGAAATAGTGGCTCCTCAACTTCCCTCTGGCGTTGAACCACCAGCCAATATTAGATTGATCATAAACTCGAATAGATCTCCACCGTCACAATATTCCATCACTATACATAAAACTGAATCCATTGTTTCCATTGTTGACAATGAAGACTTCTCAAACTTGACGATATTGGAATTTGAAGTTTGGCCAGTAACATTGCTTCGTTAAGTCCATCGTTGGCTTCTTCTATATTATGGAAAATTTCTTTGCTTGATGACATACATCTGATCATTTTCTATCTTTTTAACGAAGAATTGCTTTTCCTTCAGAAGATCCAACAACCAATTACTTTTAAAACTGTATATTTATTCATTTTCAATAATTCTAAAACTATGGAATCATAAATAGCTGTGAAGGAGATTTTGAATGCTGTGAAATAATGGCTTTGTTGTTGAAGTTGTTGTGATGTGTTTATCCAAATTGAGGTCATTAATCTGAGGATTAATGATATTCACTACTATTTATATCTCAGATAATAAAACAAAATATAAATTAATCATTTGTTTATAAATCAATCAATCAAACATTCATTCAATCAAATAATTGTTTGGGAATCTAATCAATATCCATATATATATAATGGACAACTTACTTGTTTGATATTTATTATTTTGTTATTTCAAAAATGTAAAAGAATGTGGTGGAGAATGGAATTTATTAATTGTATGATTTTGGTATTAATTAATTTCTGGATGGGAAGATATTATTTCTATCAATTGGAACCTATCTATCTATCTCTCTATCTCCTCCTCTTCCTAGAAATTTTTAAATTTAAAATAATACTAATATTACTATATTAATATGTGGAGTAAATGATGTTTGATGATGATGTTGAATGATGATGTTTAATGATCATGTGACATGTAAGTATGGAACATTAATTTTATTTACTGTATAACTTCTTAACTAACAAAATAATTATTATATATATATATATATTTATTGATTAAGTTGTCATCTTATGCTAGTCAAACACTAGTTTACACACACCATCAATCAACACTCCACTTTTATGTGTAAATCAATCATTATTTGATCAGGTGAAACTTTAGTTGTACTTTGAAATTTAAAGTATGTTTTGTTTCAACCACCAAATGAATATCCCCCTTAATCACCTTCAATTCACCATTTACTATCAATCAAATCTATAACTAATTTTAACCCACCAATACCCCTCTACTAGTATATTAACTATCACACACATACACACTCACACTCGATACCACAATATTAAAACACACACAGATTGATCTCAAACAAAATCACACTCACACAACCAAACACACATCTTTATCACATATAACATCAACCAATCAAACTTGTGTTTATTCATATTTTTCTGATTGATTAGTTGATTGTTTGATTGATTTGGTGAGTAACAATTTAACACACACCTAACTTAACTAACACTCACCCTGAATTTGATGTTTATTGTTTTAATTTCTTTCCAGTTGCAGTACTGTCTGCCTCTTCATTGTTGTTGTTACTGTTGCTGCTATTGTTATTGCTATCTTCGCTTTCTCCTTCTGTATCTTTTCTCTTCTTTAAAGTTGGCATTTTTAAATGATATTCTCATCATTCTCTTATTTGGTGACACATCACGTACTTCGTAGACAAATGTATCGGATGGCAGTGGATGCTGAATGATTGCTTCTACATTTTTGATGGTAGCTTCTTGAGATCGCCACTCGTTGCCGGTGTGAATGTATAGCAATGGATGGTGGGTGGAGGAATTGGTGCAGGCTTGTCTGCGGACAAAAATATCTCTCTAAACACATCCAAGAATTCAATGGATGTCGATGGTAGATTCATGATTACCTGTGTGAATGGAATGGGTGGTACTCTGCTCACCAATTCTCTGATGAATTCTCTTGCATCTAAATTACTGATTTCGATTGTGTTTGCTTTGTTTCTGCTTGCATTCTCTCGCATATATTTAACGGAATTGGGATTCAAATCATTTGCGTACACCTTGCACTTCACCAGCTTGGAAGCGGGCACAGCAAATGGTCCGACACCCGCAAACATATCAACAACTATATCATCCTTCTTAAATGTCTCTATCAAGTTTGAGTGTTCGTACTGCAATCTACTATTCCAATAAACCTCTGCAAAATTAAACTTAAATATACATTCATTTCTTTCTATATATAATAGATTTATAAATAAATAGTGATGATTAGTATGATGAGTGGTTGTACAACCTATGTCAATGTATAATGCCATGTTAATAGCTATTTACTAACGTCAACATACAACTTGTGCTAATAGATCGTTGTCACCAGCAAGGCAATTCGAAATTGAAGGTTCTGAAACAGTGTCTATTTTACCGACTTTGTTGAGTACGGTTCTGATTTGAGGGCCTTTCTTGTCGATGATGACCTGTCCAATCATATTCTTGTATGGAAGAAGTTCTTCCTTTAGATTGAGATGTGCAATGTGACCGATCTTTTCGAATGCATGTGGAATGGGAGTCCATTTGGTATCAATTCCTTCATGACTTCCTCATAGCTGAAGTTGTTGTAGCTCAATTGCAATGCATGATCGACGACCTCAATGTTATGCTTTTTCAAGAAAGATTGTAAGTTTTCTGGTAGCTGATTCTCTGTTAAGTTGTTAATTAACAATCATTATTATTATTAGTATAATATTATGAATATTTGATGATTGTAGTATGATTGCTGATGCTATGTAATAGTAGTTGTTGTTGCTATTGTTGTGATTTGATCCGATTTCAATCGATTATAACCACGTTTATAGCATCAACAATCAACTCCTATAGATGTACAAGTATTTTTAGGAGCAACATCATGAACATAAGTGTACTTTACCATTAGCAATAGATTCGGATAGGAGTACTATTTCTTATCTTTTGAATCTGAATCATCGATTATATGTTTGATTCTCTCTCTTATCAAAAGGTAGCCTTTGAACTCCTGTGCCAAAGTCTTTAGCAGAGCTTTGTTAACTTTCAATCCGACGATGTTGATTGATTTTGAAAACAATTCTCTATTTAACATCATTGAAGTTGTTGTTGCTGCTGCTGTTTGCTGCCATCTATGATTATTTGATTTGGGTAAACGGATTCGACTGCTAAGGTTAAGTTGGTTAAGCTCGGATAGGTATCTGAATTACTGAGCTGAGCTAGCTTCACAACAGGAAAAGTCAGAATGCACGCCGCAGACTACTAAACAGGCAAAATCAAGTAAAGTAGACTGATTCGGGGGGAGAGAGTGCTTTTAAAGCAGATAAGATAGGTCTATCTACAAACACGACAACTTCGATCCAAAGTTAAAAATAACACCAAACAAACAAACATGGGTTATGTCAAATTATTGACATTTTCGTTTTTCATTTAAAAATTTTTTAAGAGTATGATGTTGTTGTTCTGGTACGAAATTAAATGGTGGCTGGATGGACAAAAGTTTAGGTTTTCTTAAATTTTGGAAAAACAAACATAAATCCACTCTCCCTGAATATATATAAACTTATCTTAAAATAACATTAACCAACTAGAAACAACCAAACAAACAGCCACTGATACCAACTTAGAAAAGTGAGGTAGGTGGTGTTGAAAGTCAAGAGGGGGTAGCTTGTATTTTTGGACATTGATGAGAAATCAGGTTCTTCAAAGAAAGTAAACTTGGAGGTGATAGAGTTTAAAATAATAAATATACAGTGGATTGAATTTATTTGATGTATGACAACAACAATCTTGGTACATGAGAGCATACTATTACATCAACGATTTAAATAACTATCTTATCTGTTGGTGATATCAACTCATGAACTATGCCAAAATCCTCATATCACAGAACTTTAGCTTTTACTTAATCAAATAATTTACAACCCCAACTTATTAATAATTAAAAACTTAGATTTATAACCTGATTTTAAGTTATGTTGATTTGATTGGTTTGGTTTAGTTTGGCTTATTTGAGTCTGTTTACTTAAGTTTGGTTTTTTAATGAACCAGAATAGAAGATCTAAAATTCATTTTGGAAAGAAAGTTGGAAATATTTGAATTAATGTTTTTTAATAATTAATTGATTTGAAAATAAGAGTGTGGGTTGTGTATATGAATGTGATCACACTCACTCAATCAATTATCAATCAATCACTCACATCTACCCCATACATTTTTTATTCATTTGTGAGTGAGTAAGTGTGTTGTGTGTGTGTTTTATTGAAAATCTGAAACACTCACCCAATTGGTAAAACACATCTATCTAATCAGTTTGTAGTGTCTGGGGGTGTGATGTACTTGACTAATTAGTCAGTCTTATTTTTAATGATATCAACTAATTAATTGATAGGGATGCAAATAAGATATATGATTACTTGTGAATAAAAGAAATAATGATTACCTCAAGATTTATTCCAGTTTTCAGATTTGTGATAAAGTAAAGCACTTGTGCTTGATGATAAATATTACTTAGAATTGTAAAAGACACCTACAATATCATCATCCAACATCTCTATAACAACAACAATAATAACAACAACACACTGGTACATCCATCAGATAATATTAAGAGTAAAACTATTGTAGTTTAAATAGGATATGTCACTTTTTAAATCTAATTGTTGTTTTCAAACAAATAATTTTACATTTATATATCTATCTACTTTCAACCAACAACAACAACAACAACCATAATAAGAATAAAATAAAAACTTGTATCATCACTAATATTAACATCATATATATCATCGTCAAAAGACGTCTGTTATTATCATTTAGCTTAGAATATTATAATATAATAATATTCAATTATATTAACAAGTAAGAGAGAAAAAACCATCGTTGGACTTTGTTCTATCTTTTATTCATCTTTAATTCCACTTCCACATCCAACTTCCAAAAACAACCATCAATCAAATAGTTCTACAATAATTAATGGAACACACCAAATATTGGTAACACAACAACAACAACTAACTTTCCCATCGATTCATAATATATTATATTATATTCAAAAAATAACTGATTATCCTAATATTCCATATACCTACCATTCATTTGAATATGATTCTTAATAATACAATATTAATAATATCATTACAAAGATAAATATTATTTAATTATACATATCATCAGTCCATACATTTTTCAACTTGATAATTAGCAACTTAGCAGTTGACATACATACATACATACTTTACATATATATTAAATTACATTTATATTATATTAATTATCCGCTACACAAATACGAGAATAACTACAATAACAATAAAAAACCAGAAAAATATTACTTCCTACCTCTATTTCTATATATATTAATAATTAAATCAAGATACAAATAAATAGAATTCAAAATCAAACCATACTCACCACTCCATCACTACAACACTCACACACTCCACTCAACCATCCGTCAGTCAGGTAATCCACATTTTTCACTTTCACTTTCATTTTCACTAATCCACCCATAAGTGAATCAATCGAATACAATCCACTCACCAGCATATCCAAATTATTTGTAAATAATAATAATAATAATAATAATAATAATTGATTGATTATTAATTAATTTTTAAATTTGATTTGATTGGAATTAATCTTATCATCATCATCATCAAACTAGAAAGTCATGATAATTTCACAAAGCAACAAATTAAATGTTATTCCATCATTAAATATTGGATCAATGAGAAATAGAAATTATAGCTATTCCAATCTTCCAGCAACACCAATGTCGATATCTCCATCCAGAAAAATGGCACAGCTCTACAAGGATTTCTGTGTCAAGTATTTGAATCTTCACACCTTGACCATCAGACTTTCCTGCTCGATGGAGCTGGTCACTATTTCAGAGGCACTGAAATTGAGACACTCCATCGTTTATCTCAACCTGAGCCACAATAAAGCCATAAAGGATCTGGATGCATGGATTGCATTTGGATCAGCCATGAAATTGCCCACCCAGACCATAACTAAACTCGATCTCTCCCACAACTATCTGGGTCCCGAAGGACTTTCACCAATTATATCTGACATTATTAGATCCAATAAAAGTATCCAGTGGCTGAATCTGAGTTATAATACTCTTGACCAGGATGAAAATCACTCCATTTTAGGAGCACTACTTAACAACCAAAGCATTTCACATTTAGACTTATCGTCCAACGAATACCAACTTACCTCTGATGTATCTAAAAACCTCTGTAAATATCTCGAACAATCCACTGCCATTGAGCACCTAAATTTCAGCAGAAATAGCACAAGAAATCCACTGTGTAACCTGTCCAAAGCCATCGCCAACCATCCATCACTCAAATCAATAGATCTTTCGCACATGACAATCTCAGAAAAAGATTCTGAAATCCTTCTTGAAACTCTTTTCAAGAGCAAGACAATCAGCTCCATAAATCTAGACCAGTGCATACTCTCCACCTTTAGTCCTACCACTTATGGCCATATTATATCCCAGAGTCTTGCCATCCGATACAATGAAATGGACCTGGTCGACGAAGCACACAAAAAAAAGGATCTGACACAAGAAGAGGAGCTGAATCTCTTAATTGAGGAACTCTCGAATCCAGTCGAAGAGCCTACTATCAAGGCACTAGACTTTTCGCCACTTACATACTTGAATATTGGAGGTATCAACTTTGGTCGAGTTGGTTTCCAAAAATTTCCTTGACATCCTGGCAAGAAATCAAGATTTAAACAATCTCGACATTAGCTCAAACCATTTAAATGAGAGCAATGGCGATGAGATTGCCAACTTTATCCGACTAAATGAATCCATTCACACTCTAAACATTAGTAACAATGAGTTTTACGAGACTACAGTGGCTATAGCCGATGCATTGCTGGCCAATAACACCATAACCAATCTTAATATTTCCAACACCAAGTCTTCTAATCTCATTGGAAAAGTTCTCGCCAAGACTTTGTCTTCCAACCACTGCATTAAGACTCTCGACTTGTCCCATACCAAACTTGGATACAGCGGAATTCTGGATTTTGCTCTTGGACTAGGTTCCAACTACATCACTATTGAAATCCTTTCGCTCAATGAATGTGATTTGCAAGACAAAGGCGCCATCCAAATTGGAGAGGCCTTGTTGACCAATGTCACACTATCACAACTATACATCAATTCCAACTCGATTGAAAAAGAAGGCGCCAAGTCGATCGCAAAATCCCTTAAAAGAAATACCACTCTTAAAACATTGCATCTTGGAAATAACCAAATTGGAGCTAAGGGTGTTAAATCTCTGGGATCAGCACTAAAGGTGAATAGAACACTGCTAGATCTATCTATCAAGAGCAACTCCATCCAGGAGAAAGGAGGTGTATATTTGGCAGAATTTTTGAAAACCAACAATACTCTCGAGGTTCTAAATCTTCGTGGCAACCAATTGGGCAACAAGGCTGGCAATGCAATCATCAAACTCCTTTCCCAGAATCAATTCCTCATAAACATCGATGTATCTCACAATCCAGCCATGGATAAAGAGCTAACACAAAAGATTGCCTCTGCCAAAAGAGAAACCAATACATCACCTCGATGAATATAAGCCAAACGGAAATGGAGTCTATTACCACTGACAGTCCCACGATTCTTTGCATCCAGTGGTGCATCTCTCTACGCATACAATTGAAGATAGCACTAACTCACAATTCACCTGTACCTTGCAGTCGTCTACCTCATGCTATTCGCTACCAACCACTCATTCTGGATTGTCTGGTTTTGAAATGAACAACTCGATCTCTTCATCAACAAGCTCATTCTCGAGCGCAAGCTCCACCTCCAGCTCCAGCTCCACCTCCAGCTCCAGCTCAAACTCTAGCTCAACCTCCAGCTTGGGCTCACTGACTGGCCATGGTAGTCCAATCTCCAATAGCAGTAGCAGCAGCAATGTGATGAACTCACTGACCTCTCCACCAACGCCTGGAAGAAAGTTCTCAAAAACATTCCCCAGAAAAGAACTAACGGTTTGGTCTTTCTTCAATGAATATTCCACCACCACCTCCCTCGCCACTATCTGCCAACAACTTCAACGCCAATTGCTTTGGAGGCGGCAGCAGCAAGCGGATCTTCTCCACACTCGCCAACCTCATTCCCACCAACCATTGGAATTCCATCTGAATCTTCGACACGAGCCAACTCAGCGTCCGCACACTCGCCAACTGCGATGAAGACACACTTCTTCATCAAAGACAACGGCAACCCATTCATGTTTGAAACATGCCTCTGGCGGAGGTGCACCAACCAACCGAGCATCAGCTGACCAAGATTCATCAAGTGGAGCAAGCGGAGGTGAATGTTAGTCCATTCCTTTCCATTCCAAGCAAAGTTAAAAGCCGACTTCTACTTTTCCATTCTTTTCCTATTCTTTCCTATTCTTTCCTTTCCATTCCATTTAGAGCAACTCAACTTTATTTTTGTTTTTTTTTTTTTTTGTTTTTTCTAGTTCATTATTTAGAAATATTTGATTAGAATGAAATAAATTGCATACTTATAACAAAAAAAAAAAACTTTGATGTTATTCTTTTTTTTATTTTTATTTTGTATTTTTTTTCTTTGGGTCACCTTTTTTGAGATATCTGACTTTCGTGTTCGGTGTAGTGGGACTGCAGAATGACTTCAAGTAGAATATACATTTATTTTCAAATTTCTTCTTTCCTTTTTTAAATTTCACCTGACTTTTGTTTTTTTTTTTTTTGTTTTGATGTTGATATTTGTTTTTGTTTGTTGATTGAATGATCATTTATTTTGTTTTATTATTATTTTAACAATTCATATAAAAAATGAATAAGTTAATAAATAATTCTATAACTAGAAATCTAATTAAGGTTTGTGTTTGATTCAATATTTGCGTTTTCTCATTGTATTAATATAGATATCAATCAATCAATAATGAATCAATCAATATATATTATAGAGAGGTTATTGCCAAGTTAACAAAACATCTCCTGCATTGCCAAAGGAGTGGATTGATTTGGCAAAGAAAGAGATCAAACATGATGATCCAGCAAAAAAGTTGACATTTTCCTCACCAGAAGGTATCAAGATTAAGCCTCTCTACATGAAGGAGGACGTACCAAATGTTGATAATGAGATTCCAGGTAAATTCCCATTCACTCGTGGTCCTTATGCAACTATGTATTCCAATCGTCCTTGGACCATTCGTCAGTACGCTGGTTTCAGTACTGCAGAGGAATCAAATAAGTTCTACAAAAAGAACATGGCTGCTGGACAGAAGGGTCTGTCGGTCGCTTTCGATTTGGCAACCCATCGTGGTTACGACTCTGATCATCCCAGAGTAGTCGGTGACGTCGGTATGGCTGGTGTCGCCATCGACTCGGTTGAGGACATGAAGATCCTCTTTGACAGCATCCCACTCAAGGATGTCTCTGTTTCTATGACTATGAACGGTGCTGTGCTCCCAGTTTTGGCTATGTACGTCGTCGCTGGTGAGGAGCAAGGTGCCAAGCAATCACAACTCAGTGGTACTATTCAAAACGATATTCTCAAGGAGTTCATGGTGAGAAATACTTTCATCTATCCACCAGAGCCATCAATGCGTATCATCTCTGACATTATGGCATACACCTCAAAGAACATGCCAAAGTACAACTCCATTTCAATCTCTGGTTATCACATGCAAGAGGCTGGTGCCGACATTGCATTGGAGCTTGGTTTCACAATTGCTGACGGTCTTGAATATGCCCGTTGCGGTATGCAAGCTGGTGTCACTGTCGACGAAATTGCACCACGTTTCTCCTTCTTCTTTGGTATCGGTATGAATTTTCTACATGGAAATCGCCAAGTTGAGAGCTGCCCGTAGACTCTGGGCCAACTGGGTCAAGAAGATCTTCAATCCAAAGGATGAGAAATCATTGATGCTCAGAACACATTGTCAAACTTCAGGTTGGTCTCTCACCGAGCAGGATCCATACAATAACGTCATCAGAACCACTGTAGAGGCTATGGCCGCCGTTCTTGGTGGAACTCAAAGTTTGCACACTAACGCCCTCGATGAGGCTATTGGTTTGCCAACCGAATTCAGTGCTAGAGTTGCAAGAAACACTCAATTGATTCTCCAAGAGGAGACAGGTATCCCAAGAATCATCGATCCATGGGGAGGTTCCTATGCTATGGAAGCACTCACCAACGAATTGGAAGCACGTGCTCAATCAATTATTGAAGAAGTCGAAGCAATGGGTGGTATGTCAAAGGCTGTCGCCGAAGGTATGCCAAAGCGTAGAATCGAAGAATCTGCCGCTGGTAGACAAGCTAGAATCGACTCTGGCTCTGAAACTATTGTCGGTGTCAACAAGTACCGTCTCAAGAATGAAGATCCAATCGACATCTTGGCTATTGACAACAAGATCGTAAGAAAAGCACAAATTGATCGTCTTGAAAAGATTAAAGCAACCAGAGACAACGAAGCCTGCCAAAAGATTCTCAACGAATTGACAGAGGCTGCCAAGAACAAGACAGGTAACCTTTTGGATCTTTCTATTAAGGCTGCTCGTTTGAGATGTACAGTTGGTGAAATTTCATACGCTTTGGAACTCGTCTATGGACGTTACAAGCCAGGTCACACTCTTGCAAGTGGTGCCTACAAGACCAACTATGGAAAGACCAACGAAATCGATACAGTTGTCTCTGAAGTCAAGCGATTCACAGAAAAGTATGGTCGTCCACCACGTATTTTTGGTAGCAAAGATGGGTCAAGACGGACATGACCGTGGTGCTAAAGTTATTGCTTCTGGATTCTCTGATTTAGGTTTCGATTGCGATGTTGGACCTTTATTCTCAACTGCCAACGAAGTTGCACGTCAAGCCATCGATGCTGACGTTCACGTTGTTGGAATTAGTTCACAAGCAGCTGGTCACAAGACTTTGGTTCCAGAATTGATTTAAGAGCTCAAGAAACTTGGTGCTGGTCATATTGTTGTTGTTTGTGGTGGTGTAATTCCAGCTCAAGATTACGAATTCCTCCGTAATGCCGGTGTTGCCGATATTTTCGGTCCAGGTACCAAGGTAACTGATGCTGCACTCAACGTAATCAAGGCAGTAGAAGACAACCTTGAGAAACAAAAATAAACCAACAATCCCAAACAATCATTTTATAAAGTCAACTTACTATAGGTTTTGAAATTGCTTATTGTTTATTCTGTACATTTTAGAAGGGTAAAATAATTAAACATGCCTTCGAAATCCATCAAATGAGTCCACTGGTATCCTCAGATGACGAAAGTTGAATGTCTGTTTCTTTGTGGTCAGTTTTGTGTGTTATGAAGCTAGGCAAATGATAGAATGGTCCAAAACCATGTCTTTGTGATACATAGTTCCAGTCGATATCCGAGAACCAATGATGACTTTTGATCTCATTGACCCCGACCACAGACGTTCCAATTCTGTGCTCCTGGTGGAAATGTAAAAGTTTTTTCGATGAGGTCTCTACATGCATCGGATATATGTGGTGGGAAAATCAATCTTTCTCGAATTGTCATCGCCATTCAAAAAACTAGCTATACTATGGCTGTTGCTATCGTTTTGATCAGGATCCAGCGAAAATGGGGGATTTCCAACTAACATTTCATATAAAACTATTCCAATTGACCAATAGTCCGACTGCTTTACCATGTCCTTTTCGATAACATAATTTCCGGTGCCATATAGTCAATAGTTCCTAATCCAAATATTAATAAAAATGAATGGGGTGTGGCCATGATAGGTAAATAAACACATACACAAACACTCATGGTTTTCTCATTGATTCTCTTGGAAATCCAAAATCAGCTAGTTTTAATATGGCCATCGACATCGACACATATCCTGGTTTCAAATCTCTATATATAATATTCTGCTGGTGAAGATATTCAATTGCCAATACAATCTCCGCTATGATTAATTTTGAGATTCTTTCTTCAATTTGGTTTTCTAATCTTATATAATTAAATAGTTCTCCTTTATCTACATATTCCATAACAAAATATAAATATGAACTCGACTTGTAAGTTTGCCATATCTAATAGTTTGTTGAACATTAGTAAGGATTTAGCTGTTGGTATTACATATATTATATTTCTGATCTTACAATTTTACAATAAAAGGGATTGGATATGGAAAAGCATGATATTTTTTTTCGTTGAGAATATGCTCTATTTGTTTGGTATGGGTGATTCTGTTCCTGTTAATATTTTTCAAGGAAAATATATTTCCAGTGGGCACATGTGATATTTTGTAGACTGTGCCAAATGACCCTGAACCAATCTCTGAAGCAATGTGAAATGGGATAAGTTGGTTGAACTCCAATCTACTTGGCTATTGATTTTCTGTGTAATGGGTAATGAGACTGGAACCTCTAGTGGGTTATATATAAAATCAAAAGTAGGTTGAAGAAAGCCATTGCCGATGGATAACATACTGGGGTGTTTTGGTTGGAGTATGATGAGTATTTCGATATATTTGTGAATGGGTATTCTGTATTGAAACAGGTTTGTTTGTTGGGTTCTATGTACAAAAGCTATTGCTATTGTTGGTGGAATTTGGCGTTGCTAATATTATTGGATGTATTATAATCATCCCAACAAAAAGAATTGGGGAGGCGAAGGTGATTGTTGGTGCGAAGTATACTTGGTTAATGGTGAACTAGATAAAGATAGCATTTGAGCTTTTTGTGCACCCAATGTTGGTGATATGGTAAAGGATAAGGTGATTTTTTGTCTTGATTTTTGGTGATTTTTAAATTAAATGATCGTTGTTGTTGTTGCTGCTGTTGAAAATGTCTCTGGCTTACAGTCATACTGTCCATTAGGTGATGTGGTGGAGACAGTGAAAATGGTCAAGTGGTGGTGAAGAAGGTGGAGGTGTCTTGATATTCACAGGGTATGATGATGGTTGCTGTTGCTGCTGGTGTACCATTCCAATTCGTAGCTCTGTTGTCTTTGCTGTTGAGTGTCAGCAGCAGACAAATAGATTGGCTCATTATATTTTTTCGATGTTGTCGATTAACGAATATATGATCGATTTGGCGACTTTAACCTGCGATTTAACATTGAATGAGTATCATTGATATTCAAAATCTAAATGACAGAACTACATGTTAGAAATTTCAAATTCCACTCCAACCAATTGCCATTCCAAAATTTACGGTAATCATTTCCTCCAAAAGTTTCAGAGACTGTGAAGATAAAAAATAAAGTGTGGCTGATTATATCTTGATTGGACATTTTTATTTATTTATCATGATAATTATATATTTTATTTATTCTTTTAGTTAGAATGTTACTATTGTATTTTATTATAGGTTATTATTTAACAAACTAACTTTGAATATATATCATCATTAATTTAATTGGTTTCAATTATAAAGACAATGAGATATAAATAAATAAATAGAATATGTGATGAGTAATGAGACAGACAGACAGTTTGTGGTTTTGTTGCTGTTTCTAAATAAATAACTTTGATCAAGCACTGAAGAGTTATTTGGGTTGTTCGTTCTTATTATTATGGTTTTTTCATCATTTTAACAATAGCAAAAATAGTGTGATTTTGATCGTGTGGGTTACCGTGTGGGGTTGTTTGTTTCACTTGATAATGATCCAAGTGGTTGAAGGGTTAAAGTTGTGCATCTCTCAACAATAACACATCCAATCTATAAATCAATCAAATCAGAGTTTGATGATAAAAACGCAACGTTGCGATCAAACCCACAGATGCCAAAAGCTTGTGGAACATTGCGGTGCCGAATTAGTTTGATCAAAAAAATTTTTTTAATATTTTTGATTGTGTGTTTTATTAGAACAATGTACTCTGACGGGTTCAAATTTAAAGCGAATTTTAAATTTCATTACAATACTTGAGCAAGTCTCACGAAAACCCACCCTGTGGTCATATGTTGAGATAATAACAGATAAACGCTGATGAGCAGTAGATCAATAAAACGATTAATTTACATTCTCTTTGATTTCATCACGTCCTGAGGAGTATCAAAATGGTCTTTACTGACGATCCTTGTTTATCACAGATCGGAAAGCTTCAAACTAGAATCCTTTGTTTCTTTTAAGTTCTACAAAATGTTTAAAA
>RCNN01000395.1:0-16277 GCA_003667245.1 Heterostelium multicystogenum
GTGCTGTCGAGCACGCGGTCGGTCCAGTCTTCCAGGGTCAGGTTGGCTTCATCGGCGTGGGGGCCGTAGGGCAGGGTCCACCAGGGTTTTCTGTTCAGTCTTGCCATCGGCGTCGATGCGCATCCAGGAGGCGGGCGGCAGCTTTTCAATGCCCGCCAGCAGGGTGCGCGCGCCGGCACCACGGCGTGGAAGTTCAGGTAGTGATTGAGGGCCACCGGATCGAGGATCGGGTTGATATCGCCCCCTTGAGCAGCGCCGGCAGGGCCGAGGCAAAACGCAGGCGCTGGCCGGTGCGCGACAGGTACAAGGGCTTCACGCCGAGGCGGTCACGGGCGATAAACAGGCGCTGGGCATCGCGCTCCCAGATGGCGAAGGCGAACATCCCGTTGAGCTTGGGCAGCAGGGCTTCGCCCCAGGCGTGGTAGCCCTTGAGCAGCACTTCGGTGTCGCCACCGGAATAGAAGGCGTAGCCCAGGGCTTCCAGCTCTTCACGCAATTCCGGGAAGTTATAGATCGCGCCGTTGAACGCCAGGGACAGGGCCCAGCTGGGCGTCGACCATCGGTTGGGCGGAGCCATCCGACAGGTCCATGATTTTCAGGCGTCGATGGCCCAGGGCAATCGGCCCCTGGGCATGAAAGCCCCACGCGTCAGGACCGCGTGGCGCCAAGTGATGGGTGATTCGTTCCACCGCTGCCAGGTCGGCAGGTTGGTGATCGAAACGTAACTCGCCAGCTAATCCGCACATAAATTCCTTACCGGTTTTTCCGTTGGGGAGGGATAGAAATGCAGCCCGCCAAAACGGCGGGTACCCAGAGACTGACCCGGGTACATTGTGGGAGTTTTAGAACAATACGTTATAAGGCAAAGAGCCTTGACGGGCTGCGAGCCCGTCATGGCCTTCAGGATTTGCCTGGGGTACCGCGGATCAGGGCACGCAGCGCGAACCGATTGGGGTGACAGGCTTCGCTGACACTGCGCGGCAGCGGCAGGGGCTCATTGTCGAGCCAGGCGGCCAGCAGCTCTGCGCAGAGTGGCGCGGTGACCAGCCCCCGTGAGCCATGGCCACTGTTGATATACACGCCGTGCAACCACGGGCACGGCGCATCAGGGACCTGCCGGGCGTCTTTGCCGAGGGCGGCGTAGGTGTGATCAAAACGCCTCTCGCTGCGCCAGCGGCCCGACGAATCGGCAGGTAGTCCGGGCTGGTGCAACGGAAGGCGGCGCGGCCTTCGAGCTGTTCGGGTGCCAGGCTGTCGGCGCCCAGGCGTTGCAGCAAATCGAGGGAGATTTCCCGCAGCATCTGCAGATTGCCCACGTGCTCGGCCACCGTGGGCGTAAGGTCATCGCTCTTGAAGTCGAAGCTGGCACCGAGGGTGTGCTCGCCCAGGCGTGGCGGGGCGACGTAGCCCTCGGCGCACACCACCGTGGCCAACGCCTGGCTTTGCGCCGTTTGCGGCAGGCGAGTGATTTGCCCGCGGATGCGCTTGAGGGGCAAGTCAGCGCTGAAGGAAAACCGCTTGATCTCGGCGGCGCCGGCCAGCACGACCACACTGGCTTGAGCCAGAACCGTATCGCCCTGCAACGCCTGCCACTGACCGTCGACCTGCTTGAGCTCAAGGGCGTCGTGGTGCTGGAGCACTTCGATCAGCGGGTGCCTGGCTTGCCATTCGCACAGCGCCGGCGGGTGAACCCAGCCGCCCTCGGGGAAGAACAACCCACCTTGCTCCAGCGTTATCCCGGCGCGCACCTGTGCCTGCTCTTTATCCAGCAGGTGCAACAGGTCCGGGGCAAAAGCGCCGGCCAGTTGTGCCTGGCGCTCGGCTTCCTTGGCGTTGAAGGCCAGTTGCAGCACGCCGCAGCCATCCCAGTCCACGCCACGTTGCAGGTGTTCCAGCAGGCGCCGCGTGTGGCCGAAACCGCTGAGAATCAACTGCGAAAGTGCCGTGCCATGGGCGGAAAGCTTGAGGTACAACACCCCTTGCGGGTTGCCGGAAGCTTCCTGTGCGAGCGCCGCGTGGCGTTCCAGCAAACTGACGCGCCAGCCGCGCGCGCCAGGCTGGCCGCCGTGGCGCAACCGGCCAGGCCACCACCGATGACCAGTGCATGGCGTTCACCGGAAACGGCAGGCGGGCGCGCAAACCAGGGTTTTGCCGCGGCAGGCGCAGGCGTTTCAGCGGGCCAGCCGAGAAACTCACCCCGCAGGATTTCCCACTTGTGGCCGATGCCGGGGGTGCGCTTCATCTTGAACCCGGCGGCGTTGATCAACCGCCGTACCCAGCCGGTGCTGGTAAAGGTGCTGATGGTCGAGCCCGGCGCCGCCAGCCGCGCCAGTTCGGCGAACAGCTCGGCAGTCCACATGTCGGGGTTCTTGGCCGGGGCGAAACCGTCGAGGAACCAGGCGTCGACCTGCGCGTCCAGTTGCGGCAATTGCTCCAGGGCGTCGCCGATCAGCAACGTCAGGGTGACTCGACCGGTGTCCAGTACCAGCCGCTGGAAGCCTTGGTGAATCGCGATGTATTGCGCCAACAGTTGCTCGGCGAACGGCGCCAGTTCCGGCCAGAGGGCGAGGGCGCGCTGCAGGTCGGCGTGGCTCAGCGGGTACTTTTCCACGCTGACAAAATGCAGGCGTGCGCCCGCCACCGCGTGTTGATCAAACAACTGCCAGGCGCACAAAAAATTCAGGCCGGTGCCGAAGCCCGTCTCACCAATCACCAAGCGCCCGCCCATCGGCAGCGCCGCAAAAACGTTCCTGCAAACGGTTCTGTTCGAGGAACACGTAGCGGGTTTCTTCAAGGCCCGACTTGTCGGAGAAGTACACGTCATCGAAGACCCGCGAGTGCGGGCGACCTTGGTCATCCCAGTCAAGCTGGGCGTGGGATACGGGGTTCATGAGCGGCTCGGCAAAGGCAAGGCGGCCATTCTAGCTGATCAACAGGGTTGTCATTGATCCATGGCAAGCCGCTGCGGAATTTCCTGCCACGTGTTGTTGCCCAATCCGCTAGTCTTGATCACTTCTGGAACGGAGCCGCCCATGTTCGAATCTGCCGAAATCGGTCACGCCATCGACAAAGACACCTACGACGCCGAAGTGCCGGCCCTGCGTGAAGCCTTGCTGGAAGTGCAGTACGAACTGCAACAGCAGAAGCGCTTCCCGGTGATCATCCTGATCAATGGCATCGAAGGCGCGGGCAAGGGTGAAACCGTCAAATTGCTGAATGAATGGATGGACCCGCGCCTGATCGAGGTGCGCACCTTCGACCAGCAGACCGACGAAGAACTGGCCCGCCCACCGGCCTGGCGCTACTGGCGCCAGCTTCCGGCGAAAGGCCGCATGGGATCTTTTTTGGTAACTGGTACAGCCAGATGCTGCAGAGTCGCGTCCATGGCGAGATCAAGGACGCGCGGCTGGACCAGGCCATCGCCGGGGCCGAGCGCCTGGAAAAGATGCTGTGTGATGAAGGTGCGCTGATCTTCAAGTTCTGGTTCCACCTCTCCAAGAAGCAAATGAAATCCCGGCTCAAAGCCTTGCAGGACGACCCGCTGCACAGCTGGCGCATCAGCCCGCTGGACTGGCAGCAGTCCAAGACCTACGACAAGTTTGTGCATTTTGGTGAGCGGATTCCTGCGCCGCACCAGCCGTGACTATGCGCCTTGGTATGTGATCGAGGGTGTCGATGCGCACTACCGCGGGCTGACCGTCGGCAAGATCCTGCTCGAAGGCCTGCAAAACGCCTTGAAAGTGCCCAAGGGTAAAGCCAGCGGCATGAACCCGGCGCCGCTGCCATCGGCGGTTGACCAGATGAGCCTGCTGAACAGCCTGGACATGAGCCTGAGCCTTGAAAAGGACGATTACGAAGAACAACTGATTACCGAGCAGGCGCGGTTCTCCGGGCTGATGCGCGACAAACGCATGCGCAAGCACGCGTTGGTGACAGTGTTTGAAGGCAACGACGCGGCGGGCAAGGGTGGGGCCATCCGGCGTGTGGCGGCAGCCCCTCGACCCCCGGCAGTACCACATCGTGCCGATTGCCGCGCCCAGTGAAGACGAGCGCGCCCAGCCTTACCTGTGGCGTTTCTGGCAGAAGATTCCGGCGCGGGGCATGTTCACCGTGTTCGACCGCTCCTGGTATGGCCGGGTGCTGGTGGAACGCATCGAAGGCTTCTGCACGCCGACGGACTGGATGCGCGCCTACGGCGAGATCAACGACTTCGAAGAGCAACTGCGCGACGCCGGGGTGATCGTGGTCAAGTTCTGGCTGGCGATCGACAAGCAGACGCAGCTGGAGCGGTTCCAGGCCCGCGAGGAAATCCCGTTCAAACGCTTCAAGATCACCGAGGACGACTGGCGTAACCGCGAGAAGTGGGACGACTACCGGGCGGCGGTGGGTGACATGGTGGACCGCACCAGCACCGAGATTGCGCCGTGGACGCTGGTTGAAGCCAACGACAAGCGCTGGGCGCGGGTGAAGGTGTTGCGCACCATCAACCGGGCGCTGGAGGAAGCGTTCGACAAGACCGACAAGCATGACAAGAAGGACAAGAAGAAGTAACGCCATGCTTTTGCATACGCGGGGTGAATGATTGTCGCGGTTGAAGAGGGCGGGATCTATGCTCGATCCATCTCTCAACAACCACAACAATTGAGGTAGCCCATGCGTGAAGTAGTGATCGTCGACAGCGTGCGAACCGGCCTGGCCAAGTCCTTTCGCGGCAAGTTCAACCAGACCCGTCCCGATGACATGGCTGCCCATTGCGTGAACGCGTTGCTGACCCGCAATGGCATCGACCCGGCCACGGTCGAGGACTGCATCGTCGGCGCCGGATCCAACGAAGGTGCCCAGGGCTACAACATCGGCCGCAATGTGGCGGTGTTGTCGCAACTGGGTACCGGTACGGCGGGCATGACCCTCAACCGTTTCTGTTCCTCGGGGTTGCAAGCGATTGCGATCGCCGCAACCAGATTGCTTCCGGTTGCAGCGAGATCATCGTGGCCGGTGGAGTCGAGTCCATCAGCCTGACCATGAAGAGCGTCAACACCGATAACCTGATCAATCCGTTGCTCAAGGAGCAGGTGCCGGGCATTTACTTTCCCATGGGGCAGACGGCGGAAATCGTTGCGCGGCGGTATCACGTCAGTCGTGAAGAGCAGGATCTGTATGCGCTGCAAAGCCAGCAGCGTACGGCTCAGGCCCAGGCTGACGGGTTGTTCGATGATGAAATCGTGCCGATGGCGGTGAAGTACAAGGTTGAGGACAAGAACACTGGCGCGGTGCAGGTGTTGGAGGGGGTGGTGGATCGGGATGATTGCAATCGTCCGGATACGACGTTGGCCAGTCTTGCGGGATTGAAGCCGGTGTTTGCGGAGGATGGGTCGGTGACGGCGGGGAATTCCTCGCAGTTGTCTGATGGGGCTTCCATGACACTGGTGATGAGCCTGGAAAAAGCGCTGGAACTGGGCTTAAGCCCAAGGCGTTTTTTTCGCGGGTTTACGGTGGCGGGGTGTGAGCCGGATGAGATGGGGATCGGGCCGGTGTTTTCGGTGCCCAAGTTGCTCAAGGCCCGTGGGCTGGCGGTGGCGGATATTGATTTGTGGGAGCTGAATGAGGCGTTTGCCTCGCAGTGCCTTTATGCGCGTAATCGGCTGGAAATTGATAACGCCAAGTACAACGTCAACGGCGGGTCGATTTCCATCGGGCATCCGTTTGGGATGACGGGGTCGCGGCAGGTGGGGCATCTGGTGCGTGAGTTGCAGCGGCGCAAGTTGCGTTACGGCATTGTCACTATGTGTGTGGGCGGCGGCATGGGGGCCACCGGCTTGTTCGAAGCCGTACGCTGACTCAGTGTGGGAGTGGCGGTGCGACGATTCGACTTGCTCGCGAATGCGGCGGGGCAGTCGATGAAAAATGTTGGCTGATAGACCGCCTTCGCGAGCAAGCCCGCTCCCACATTTGATCAGCACCGTATCCCAATCCGTTCACATCCCCCTAGAATGCACCTCCTCCACCTCAGGCATTCGGGGCACTCATGCACATCTCATCGGGCCGTTGGGTCTACGGTTTATCCCTCGCCCTGCTGACCGCGCTGCTCTGGGGCATTCTGCCGATCAAACTCAAACAGGTCTTGCAGGTGATGGACCCCGTCACCGTCACCTGGTTTCGCCTGATCGTCTCCGGCAGTTGTCTGTTTATCTATCTCGCCGCCGTAAGGCGCCTGCCCAGTTGGCGCTCCCTCGGACCAAAAGGTGGCTGGCTGGTAGCAATCGCCGTGTGCGGCCTGATGGGCAACTATGTGCTCTACCTGGTCGGCCTCAAACTGCTGAGCCCCGGCACCGCGCAACTGGTGGTACAGGTGGGCCCGATCTTCCTGATGATCGCCAGCGTCTTCGTGTTCAAGGAACGCTTCAGCCTCGGGCAGGGCGTGGGCCTGCTGGTGCTGATCATCGGCTTCGGCCTTTTCTTCAACCAGCGCCTGACCGAGTTGTTGACCTCCCTGGGCACCTACACCGCCGGGGTGCTGACGATTCTCCTGGCCACCACCATCTGGACCTTCTACGCCCTGGGCCAGAAGCAGTTGCTGACGGTATGGAATTCGTTGCAGGTGATGATGGTGATCTACCTGTCCTGCGCGCTCTTGCTGACGCCATGGGCGCACCCGATGGAAGCGCTGCAACTGAGCCCGCTGCAAGGCTGGCTGCTGCTGGCCTGCTGTTTCAATACGCTGATTGCCTACGGCGCATTCGCCGAAGCCCTGGCCCACTGGGAAGCCTCGCGGGTCAGCGCCACCCTGGCGCTGACGCCATTGGTGACTTTCGTCGCGGTGGCGCTGGCCGCGTGGATGTGGCCCGAGTATGTGCACGCCGAAGACATCAATGCCCTCGGCTACGGCGGGGCCGTGTTGGTGGTGCTGGGGTCCGCGACCGTGGCGTTGGCGCCGTCGCTGTTCGCCGGGCTCAGGGCCCGGCGTGCACGATTGGCGTCTTAATGACCGGCTTCCAGCATGTTTTCCGGACGCACCCACTGGTCGAACTCTTCGTCCGTGAGATAGCCCAGCTTCAGCGCCGCTTCCCGTAGGGTCAGCCCTTCGGCATAGGCCTTCTTGGCAATCTCGGCGGACTTGTCGTAGCCGATGTGCGGGTTCAGCGCAGTCACCAGCATCAGGCCACGCTCAAGGTGCGCGGCCATTTGCTCGGCGTCGGGTTCCAGGCCGGCGATGCAGTGCTCCTGGAAGTTGCTGCAACCGTCGGCCAGCAGGCGGATCGATTCCAGCAGGTTGTGGATGATCACCGGCTTGTACACGTTCAACTGCAAGTGGCCCTGGCTGGCGGCGAAGCCAATGGTCACGTCATTGCCCAGCACCTGGCAGGCCAGCATCGACAGCGCTTCGCACTGGGTCGGGTTGACCTTGCCGGGCATGATCGAGCTGCCCGGTTCATTCGCCGGCAACTTGACTTCCGCCAGCCCGGCACGCGGGCCGGAGCCCAGCAGGCGCAGGTCGTTGGCGATTTTCATCAGGGCCACGGCCAGGGTCTTCAAGGCGCCGTGCAGGGTGGTCAATGGCTCATGGCCCGACAGCGCGGCGAATTTGTTCGGTGCGGTGACAAACGGCAGGCCCGACAGCGCGGCCAATTCCGAGGCAATCGCCTCGCCAAAAACCGTGGGGTGAATTGAGCCCGGTGCCGACGGCAGTACCACCCTGGGCCAGTTCACACACGGCGGGCAGGGCGCTGCGGATCGCGCGTTCGGCGTAGTCGAGTTGCGCTATAAAAGGCCGAGACTTCCTGGCCGAAGGTGATGGGCGTCGCATCCATCATGTGGGTGCGGCCGGTTTTCACCAGCTTCATGTGGCGCGCCGACAACTCTGCCAAACCACCAGACAGTTCACGGATCGCCGGCAACAGCTTCTCGGTGACGGCCTGCACGGCGGCGATGCTCATGGCGGTGGGGAAGCAGTCGTTGGAACTCTGGGAAACGGTTGACGTGGTCGTTGGGATGCACCGGGCTCTTGCCGCCACGGGGCTTGCCCGCCAGCTCGTTGGCACGGCCGGCGATCACTTCGTTGGCGTTCATGTTGCTCTGGGTGCCGCTGCCGGTCTGCCACAACCACCAGGGGAAACTGGTCGTCGTGTTCGCCGGCGAGCACTTCGTCTGCGGCCTGTTCGATCAACCGGGCAATGTCGGCGGGCAGGTCGCCATTGCGGTCGTTGACCCGGGCCGCAGCCTTCTTGATCAGGGCCAGGGCGTGCAACACAGCCAGGGGCATGCGCTGGTCGCCGATGGCGAAGTTCACCAGCGAGCGTTGGGTCTGCGCGCCCCAGTAAGCGTCATCCGGGACTTGCACTTCTCCCAGGCTGTCGGTTTCGATACGGCTCATCGGGCACACTCCTTCAGGTTCGTTTGCGCAGTTTAGGCCCTGATCGCCCGGTGGGGTTCCCTTAAAAGACTTTTCATCGGATTAAGCCCCGCAAAACCAGGCCCCACAAGGCGTGGGGTTGAGCCGCGGCGTTTTTTTAGGCGCAGAATGGGCGCCCCTGGGGTCTTACCTCGCCTGCTAGAAAAGGAAACTCGATGACTCGTCTTCGTGCCATCTGTACCGCGGTTGCTCTGGTATGTGCCAGCGGCCAGGTTTTTGCCGATACCGCCAGCCACAACGCCAGTTGCCGAAGCCTTCCTTACCCTGGCCCATGCCGACAAGCTGGGTACCCCGGTGTACATGCAAGTGCAACAAATGTTCGCCCAGCGTTTCGAGCAGACCAAGGCGCCTGCTTCCAAGCAAACCGTCCTGGACACCTACCAGGCCAAGGCCAACACCGCCCTGGACCAGGCCATCGGCTGGAACAAGCTCAAGCCGGACATGATCAAGCTCTACACCGACAACTTCAGCGAATCCGAGCTCAAGGACCTGGTTGCGTTCTACCAGTCGCCACTGGGCAAGAAAGTCCTGGAGAAAATGCCCCAGCTGACCCAGCAATCGGCCCAGATGACCCAGGCCAAGCTGGAAAGCGCGGTACCTGTGGTGAACAAGCTGCTGGAAGACATGACCAACGAGCTGACGCCAAAAGCCCCGGCCCCGGCCAAGAAGAAGTAAACAGGAATGACCATGCAACAGCGTATCGAATCGGCACTCGTCGCCCTGAGCCCGGAACACTTGAGCGTGCTGGATGAAAGCCATATGCACAGCCGTGGGTTGCAGACCCACTTCAAGGCCGTGCTGGTCAGCCAGCAGTTCGAGGGCCTCAACCGCGTCAAGCGCCACCAGAAGGTCTATGCCACGTTGGGTGACCTGATGAGCGAATTCCATGCGTTGGCGCTGCATACCTACACGCCTGAAGAATGGGCGAAAATCGACGCAGCCCCGGCCTCGCCGACCTGCGCCGGCGGTCACTGACACTGTGGCACATCAGCGTGATGTGGCGAGGGAGCTGGCTCCCGCTGGGCTGCGGCGCAGCAGCCCTTCTGCCAATCACCGCGATCTTTCTGAAAAGGTTGCAACTGCCTGGTTGGGGCCGCTCCGCAGCCCAGCGGGAGCAAGCTCCCTCGCCACAGTAAGAGGCGGTCCATAATCGTCGCCATTTTTGTTAGAATCCGCAACGCGCCCGCTCAGTCGGCGCGTTTTTTTTGCATCCGGTTCACCCTTTACGAGGGTAGCCACCTGGAGAGAAACACCATGACTCAACCGATTGTCGTGGCGGCACTGTATAAGTTCGTCACCCTCGAAGATTACGTCGCCCTGCGCGAGCCACTGCTGCAGGCGATGGTCGACAACGGCATCAAAGGCACCTTGCTGATCGCCGAAGAAGGCATCAACGGCACCGTTTCCGGCAGCCGCGAAGGCATTGATGGCTTGATGGCCTTGGCTCAAGAACGACCCGCGCATGGACGACATCGACCATAAAGAGTCGTACTGCGACGAGCAGCCGTTCTACCGCACCAAGGTCAAGCTCAAGAAAGAAATCGTGACCCTGGGCGTCGAAGGCGTCGACCCGAACAAGAAAGTCGGCACCTACGTCGAGCCGCAGGACTGGAATGCGCTGATCAGCGACCCTGAAGTGCTGCTGATCGATACCCGCAACGACTACGAAGTGTCCATCGGCACCTTTGAAGGCGCGATCGACCCGAAGACCCACCAGCTTCCGCGAATTTTCCCGACTACATCAAAGCCAACTTCGACCCGGCCAAACACAAGAAAGTCGCCATGTTCTGCACCGGCGGCATTCGTTGCGAAAAGGCCTCGAGCTATATGCTCAGCGAGGGTTTCGACGAGGTGTATCACCTCAAGGGCGGCATCCTGAAGTACCTCGAAGAGGTGCCGCAGGAAGAAACCAAGTGGCAGGGCGACTGCTTTGTGTTCGACAATCGCGTGACCGTGCGCCACGACTTGAGCGAAGGCGACTACGATCAATGTCATGCCTGCCGCACACCGGTCAGCGTCGAGGACCGTGCATCCGAACACTATGTAGCTGGCATCAGTTGCCCGCATTGCTGGGATAAGCTTTCAGAGAAGACCCGTCGCAGCGCGATCGACCGGCAAAAGCAGATTGAACTGGCCAAGGCCCGCAATATGCCGCACCCGATTGGCTACAACTACAAGCAATCCCCATCCTCCGAGGCCTGAGCCATGTCCGCACGCCTGCTCTATGTAATGGATCCGATGTGCTCCTGGTGCTGGGGTTTTCGCCCCGGTGGCCAAGGCGCTGGTTGAGCAGGCCCAGGCCGCAGGCGTGGAGCTGCACCTGGTGGTGGGCGGCTTGCGCACCGGCAGTGGCGCGGCGCTGGAGCCGACGACCCGGCGCTATATTCTTGAGCATTGGCAGGCCGTGACCGACGCCACCGGCCAGCCGTTCAAGCGTGAAGGTGCACTGCCTGATGGTTTTGTCTACGACACCGAGCCGGCTTGCCGCGCCGTGGTCACTGCCCGCAGCCTGGCGCCGGATTGCGCGTGGAAACTGCTGGGCCTGATCCAGCAGGCGTTCTACGTCGAAGGGCGCGACGTGACCCGCGCCGACGTATTGGTGGAACTGGCCGAGACCGCCGGCGTGCCGCGTATCGAGTTCGCCGAAGCTTTCGACCGCGCCGACCAGCACGCGGCTACCGCGGCGGATTTCACCTGGGTCCAGGACCTGGGCATCGCCGGTTTCCCGACCTTGCTGGCGGAGCGTAATGGGCAACTGGCGCTGCTGACCAACGGCTACCAGCCGCTGTCCGAATTGGCGCCGCTGCTGAGCCGGTGGCTGGAGCGAGCTGCCTGTGCATGATCAGCCCGATCCCGTTGAGCAACCCAAGCGTGTCGACCGGCTGACCTGGGCGGAGGTCCGCCGCCTGGCGCTGCATCACAAGAAATCCCTGTGGATCGCCAATGGCGTCGCCGTGCTGGCAACCTTGTGCAGCGTGCCGATTCCATTGCTGCTGCCGTTGCTGGTGGACGAAGTGCTGTTGGGCCATGGCGATGCGGCACTGAAGGTGATGAACCACGCATTGCCCTGGGTTGGCAGAAGGCCGCCGGCTATATCGGCCTGATGCTGCTGGTGACCTTGCTGCTGCGTTGCGGCGCCCTGGTGTTCAACGTGCTGCAGGCGCGGTTGTTTGCGCGACTGGCCAAGGACATCGTCTATCGCATTCGCGTGCGGCTGATCGAGCGCCTCAAGCGCATTTCCCTCAGCGAATACGAAAGCCTGGGCAGCGGCACGGTGACTACGCACCTGGTCACCGACCTGGACACGGTGGACAAATTCGTCGGCGAGACCCTCAGCCGGTTCCTGGTGGCGATGCTCACCCTGGTAGGCACCTCCGGGATCCTGATGTGGATGCACTGGAAGCTGGCACTGTTGATCCTGCTGTTCAACCCGCTGGTGATCTACGCCACGGTGCAGTTGGGCAAGCGGGTCAAGCACCTGAAGAAGCTGGAAAACGACAGCACATCGCGTTTCACCCAGGCGCTCACCGAAACCCTCGATGCGATCCAGGAAGTGCGTGCCGGCAATCGCCAGGGCTTTTTCCTCGGGCGCCTGGGCCAGCGGGCCCAGGAAGTGCGGGATTTTTGCGGTCAATTCCCAGTGGAAAAGCGACGCCTCCAGCCGCGCCAGTGGCTTGCTGTTCCAGTTCGGTATCGACATCTTCCGCGCGGCGGCGATGCTGACGGTGCTGTTTTCCGACCTGTCCATCGGCCAGATGCTCGCGGTGTTCAGTTACCTGTGGTTCATGATCAGCCCGGTGGAACAGTTGCTGAACCTGCAATACGCCTACTACGCGGCGGGCGGGGCGCTGACGCGGATCAACGAACTGCTGGCCCGCGCCGATGAACCGCAATACGCGGGCGGTGCCGATCCGTTTACCGGACGCGAGACCGTCGGCATCGAAGTGCGCGGCCTGAATTTCGGCTACGGTGAGGAACTGGTGCTGGACCAGTTGAACCTGAACATCGCCCCGGGTGAAAAAGTCGCGATTGTCGGCGCCAGCGGCGGCGGCAAAGTACCCTGGTGCAGCTGTTGCTGGGGCTGTATACGCCGCAGGCCGGCAGCATTCGCTTCGGTGGTTCGACCCAGCAGGAAATCGGCCTGGAGACGATTCGCGAGAATGTCTCCGTGGTGCTGCAGCACCCGGCACTGTTCAATGATACGGTGCGCGCCAACCTGACCATGGGCCGCGAGCGCAGCGACCAGGCCTGTTGGCAGGCGCTGGAAATTGCCCAGCTGGATGCGACCGTCAAGGCGCTGCCGCTCGGCCTGGACAGCGTGGTCGGACGCTCCGGCGTGCGCTTTTCCGGTGGGCAGCGTCAACGCCTGGCCATTGCCCGGATGGTGCTGGCGGAGCCGAAAGTGGTAATACTCGACGAGGCCACCTCGGCCCTGGATGCGGCAACCGAATACAACCTGCACCAGGCGCTGGCGCGGTTTCTCAGTGGCCGTACCACGTTGATCATCGCCCACAGGCTGTCGGCGGTGAAACAGGCGGATCGGGTATTGGTGTTCGATGGCGGCCATATTGCCGAAGATGGCGACCATCAGCAGTTGATTGCTGATGGTGGCTTGTACGCCAAACTTTACGGACACTTGCAACAAGTGCGGTGATTTAGCCTACGCTGAGCTATCAGGAGCGGTTTTCACTCGCGTGCGTATTTTTAGTTGTGCATGTGCAAGGGACCTCATGAAGCAAAAGCAGACTCTCGGAACCCCTCGGTTATTGGGCATTGTGTGGCCTTTTATCGCCGTCGTGCTGTTCCAGGCATTGTTAGGCTGCGTCAGTCTCTACGTACTCTCGGCGGTGCGCGGTTATGTGGCGGGCGAAAGCCTGTGGTCCAAGGGCCAGAAAGACGCGATCTTTTACCTGACGCTCTACGCCGACAGCCGCGACGAAGCCACCTACCTCAAATACCAGAACGCGAATTGCCGTACCCCAGGGCGGGCATGAGCTGCGGCTGGCCCTGGACCGCCCGACGCCGGACCTGCCTGCCGCGCGCCAGGGCATCCTCAAGGGCGGTAACCACCCTGACGACGTTTCCAGCCTGATCTGGCTGTACCTCAACTTCCGCCATTTCAGTTACCTGGAAAAAGCCATCGAACTGTGGACGGTGGGCGATGGCTACCTGGTGCAACTGGACGACCTGGCCCAGGAGATGCACCGAGCGATCATAGCCAATCAGGTCAGCAGCAGCGACGTACACCGCTGGAAGCAGCGGATCTTCGCGATCAACGACGGGGTGACGCCGGCCGCGAAAGCCTTCAGCGATGCCCTGGGTGAAGGCTCGCGGATGATTCTGCGCCTGCTGCTGGTGACCAACCTGGCCACGGCACTGGGCTTGATCGTGCTGGCGCTGTTGCGCACCCACAAACTGCTGGCCCAGCGGCATGCGTTTGCCGACGCGCTCCAGTTGGAGAAGGAGCGGGCGCAGATCACCCTGGAGTCGATTGGCGACGGAGTGATCACCACCGATGTCGACGGCGCCATTGCGTATATGAACCCGGCCGCCGAAGCTCTGACCCATTGGAAAGCCGCCCAGGCCCAGGGGCTGCCGCTGGCGGCGCTGTTCAACCTGCTGGACGAAAATGCCCAGGCCGACGGCTTTACCCTGATCGAACACATATTGGGCGGCCAGCTCGGTGGGGGCAGCGAGCACTCCAAGCTGATCCAGCGCCTGGACGGCACCACCGTGTCCGTCACCCTGGTGGGCGCGCCGATCCGCAGTGCCGGCAAAGTCGTCGGCGCGGTGCTGGTGTTGCACGACATGACACAGGAGCGCCAGTACATCGCCAACCTGTCCTGGCAGGCCACCCACGACGCCTTGACCGGCCTGGCCAACCGCCGCGAGTTCGAGTTCCGCCTGGAGCAGGTGCTGCACAACGTCGGGCGCCAGCAAACCGGGCGCCATGCCTTGATGTTCCTCGATCTGGACCAGTTCAAGCTGGTCAACGACACCTGCGGGCATGCCGCGGGGGATGAACTGTTGCGGCATATCTGCGCGCTCTTGCAGTCCGACCTGCGTGAAGGTGACACCCTGGCCCGGCTGGGCGGCGACGAGTTCGGCATCCTGCTGGAGAACTGCCCGGCGCCGGTGGCGGAAAAAATCGCCGAAAGCCTGCGCCACACCGTGCAGAGCCTGCACTTTGTGTGGAAGGGCAGGCCGTTTGTCACCACCGTGAGTATTGGCCTGGTGCACATCACGCACGCCCCGACCACCCTGGAGACTTCCCTGCGAGCCGCCGACATGGCGTGCTACATGGCCAAGGAAAAGGGCCGCAACCGGGTGCAGGTGTATCACGCCGATGACTCGGAATTGTCCCTGCGCTTTGGCGAGATGGCCTGGGTGCAGCGCCTGCACATGGCGCTGGAAGAGAACCGTTTTTGCCTGTACGCCCAGGAAATCGCGCCCCTTGGGCACACCGAACAGGGGGATGGGCATATCGAAATCCTGCTGCGCCTGCATGACGAGGCGGGGCGGATCATCCTGCCGGACAGTTTTTATCCCGGCCGCCGAGCGTTACGGCTTGATGACCTCCCTGGACCGTTGGGTGGTGGAGAACGTGTTCAAGATCATCGCGGGCTGCATGCGTGAGCGCCCGGGCCGGCCCATGGCCATGTGTGCGATCAATCTGTCAGGCACTACCATCGGCGATGAGGACTTTCTTGGGTTCCTGCGTGAGCAATTCATTGCCTATGGCATTCCACCGGAAATGATTTGTTTTTGAAATTACAGAAACCAGCGCTATAGCGAATTTGGGTAGTGCGATTCGTTTTATCAACGAGCTCAAAGAGTTAGGGTGCCATTTCTCCCTGGATGACTTCTGCGCCGGGATGTCCTCGTTCGCATATCTTAAACATTTACCTGTAGACTTCTTGAAGATCGATGGAAGTTTCGTAAAGGATATGCTGGACGACCCGATTAACCGCGCTATGGTCGAAGTGATCAATCACATCGGTCATGTCATGGGTAAGCGCACAATTGCCGAATTTGTCGAGACACCCCAGATCGAACAAGCCTTGCTTGAGATCGGGGTCGACTACGCTCAGGGATACCTGATCGAGCGACCGCAGTTGTTTACCTTTGATAGTTTGCAGTGTCGACCTGTGCGACCGCAGCCTCTGTTATTCAAGGCGCCTGGCACGTTCCGATGAAAACATTTGCTGGTCTGTACATATCACAAATCAAAAGGAGCCCGACAGTGATCGACACATTCAAACAGAACCGGCCCGCTTATGGAAGCCTCAAGTTACCCCGCCTGGGCGCAACAGCTGATCCAGGACTGTAGC
The DNA here is from genome assembly GCA_003667245.1 of Heterostelium multicystogenum. Taxonomy (NCBI): domain Eukaryota; phylum Evosea; class Eumycetozoa; order Acytosteliales; family Acytosteliaceae; genus Heterostelium; species Heterostelium multicystogenum. Next base: position 15,742 of record RCNN01000395.1, read on the forward strand.
GAGAGCAAGCGTCGCGTTGTCGAACACGAACTGTACCAGCGCTATGCGCGATAACAAGCTCAGCGCCAAGACCATGCGCCACTACCTGATTGGTGGCTGGCCGGTGGTTGAACAGTTTGCGTTGTACATGGCACAGAACCTCACCAAGACCAAATTTTGCCCGCCATCCTGGGGAGGACATGGCGCGCCGCTGGCTGATGCGCAATATTCGCGTGGAACTCAACCACGCCGATTATTGGGTGCATTGGGCCCGCGCCCATGGTGTCAGCCTGGAAGAATTGCAGGCACAGGAAGTGCCGCCGGAGCTGCATGCACTGAGCCACTGGTGCTGGCACACCAGCTCGGCCGGATTCGCTGATGTCGCGATTTGCCGCCACCAACTACGCCATCGAGGGGGCCACTGGGGAGTGGTCCGCCGTGGTGTGTTCCACCGGCGTCTATGCTGCGGCTTTCCCTGAGGAAGACCGCAAGCGCGCGATGAAGTGGCTGGAAGATGCATGCCCAGTACGATGACGCACATCCCTGGGAAGCCCTGG